>JASCZW010005404.1:0-206101 GCA_034211315.2 Aedes japonicus | reverse complement strand
TTTTCCATCTGCAGGTCAAGGGTTCGATTCCTGATACAGATGAATGACTTTTAGGGTAGTTTATTCCTAAGTTTGCCTCGGAACATAAGCATATTATTGTACACACGAGAATCAAAGAATGATTATTTTGGAGCAAAAAGCCCGTTGGAAGTTTTAAGCCAAGTAACTTTACTGAGTTTTGATTCACACCAAGATTTCAAATAATTTATTTATATACTGTAAATTGGTGAGGTAAACTTTTAATATTGTAGATGTTAGTGTAAATGGTAATGTTGAGATTATTGGAGCTGTCGAATGTGTTGAGACTTTTTCAGTATTGAAATTCATTGTCATACTTAGGTATACTTGAAGTGGTGAGCTTTTATTAACGTTCAAATAGTTAGATTCTTGATTACCAGTAATACTGCCAGTATTGAAAATAACTGAAAAATTTAAATTAATTTACATATTTTGCATTGAAAAATTTATTATGTACGTAGGTTACAATATTAGCGTTGGTATAGAAGATTCAATTGACATTATTTTTTTCGATGGGGATATTTTATGATAGTTGATTGACTGTTTTATTATATTTTTTGATTGGTATCATAAAAATTCTTCAATCATTTTTGTGCTGATGATACGCGAGGAAATTATTTTTGAAAGAAATATTTTGAAGTTCACAGCTTGGTTTTTTTAGAAAATAGTTCTTCGATTGCTGATAATTCCATATTTTTTTTCAAAATAAAAAATTATGATGCTTTGGTTAAGTTATTTCAACAATTAGTTTTCAAATATTCTATTCTTCACAACATTTGCACAGTTTGGAGTAGACGAGGGGAAGGATGTGGTAGATATAGTAGTTGCATGACAATTTCGATAATAATAGTAATAGTTATATTGTTTGAATGTTTGTAAATATATTAGAATCATTTTATATACTTTTTTTGAGTATTTTTTCATGAACATGCATATGACTCGTACAAAGGGTATTTACATAGATGCGAGTTGTAAGTGCTTAATGTTGAGACGATTGATCGAGGCTGTAAACCTCGATCAGGTCACGACACAGCGCAGTGAAGAATCTGATCCGTGAACATTATTTGAACCATTTTAACAGTCGAGAATGGTATTATCCATTATCTATTTGTACAACATATCGAGTAAAATGTAATCCGAAAGGTGAAAATTAATCAGTTTTGTTGCACTTTCACAAATACTGGTACGATTATACGCAGCAAACAAGGCAGTTGTGAAGTTTGCAGGGCTGTGAAAGTTGTTATTGTGACAAATTTACCCGGCGTTGTTCCCTAGAAAGTGAAGCCATAGTAGTTCGCATCTGTAAAGTTTGCCTAACGGAAATTAGTTGAGGAAAAACGGACGAAGGCAACTTTTCTGATCAAACTCAGAATTTGTCTAAACTTTTGAAGGCAAAAAACTCTCCACCAAAAGTAGCAGAAGTTGCGGTGCCTGATTTTTTAGCTGAGAAAGCGACTTCTTCTGGTAATGATGTAAATAATTTTTATTTTTCTTCACTAAATAATTGCGTGGTAAACCGTCACATTTCCAAAAATCTTTACTTTTATCAGCTTTATATATGATTATAATCAAGACAAAATACACTCAAAAAAAAAAAACAGATAATTCCTCAAGCATACGGAAAACTCTGCGTAATGTTTTATGTTCATTTGTTAAATCAATTCATGTTATTACACATTTGTTTAACAGGCGTCATGAAGAGTCTCAAGCGAGTTAAGTTTGAAAGGGAGATTGAAGATATGCTTTTGAAGATGAATTCGCAGTTTAGCAACTGGAGGTAAAAATCGGTTTACTTACCCGTCGTTTAGGCTTGTTAGTGAGGGTTCGATTCTCGCTTCAGCCTGTGGAAATTTTCGGTTCGCCACTGAAAGATTTATTTGAAGTTCGAATGTAAATTTATCTATGCATTCATGGCAGCATACATGGTCAGGGTAAACGCGTGTACACATAAAGTTGATAAGCTAAATATAATGACGTAATATCATATTCGCTTTATCGTATTTTTAAGGAGGGGCATCGATGCAATGAACGAGTGCACAGTATGAATTGTGTTCTTCTAATGATGACAATTTGACAGGAGAGCCGGGCAATGTTTACTAATCATGAACCCGTAAGTGTTCATTATTCACTGCTCGTAAACATTCAGTGCCCATTTTTAATAAATTTGCTCCGCTCTTCTGTCAAATATTTATCTGTGGATGAACGCAAATCCCGCGTTGCACTCGTCCATGATATTTATGAAAGATGATTTTTTATTATATACTGAGCCTATAATATTGTGATTCAATGCATCATCACTGGTTCTGGTAGTCGGAGCCGTTCCGTAATTTTATTTTTACGTTTACTTACAAAGTTTCCAGTGGAGGCTGCTTTAACGAGCGTCTCTGATCGAATTCGATTGAGGATACTTGCGCAAGTTTCAAAAAGTGTGTAAACTCATACGCCCCTTCAAAACTGACCAAAATTGTCCTAATCTGTATTATTTAACCAATCAGTCAGAATTGAACCTACTCAAATTTGGGAAAAAATATTTTGAGACGTACTAGATGACAAATAAAAGCTGAATCCTAGAGGGTTTGAGCTGTGTAGTGGAATGCCTGTAACTAGAAATTAGAAGAAAAATTAGTATTCTCCATTTAATTCCAACTACCTTTGCTTATCTTCGACAGGTACGCGTATTTCGTCTACAATGTGCAGACTTCTTCAGTGTCTCGTACTAATAACTCGACTGAAAGAAAACCTTCGCCACCTGCCGTATATATACTATTTTCTAAATACAAAACATTAACCTATCATTATTTTTTTTATACCTACCTTATTATTATTTTGTTTATACTTATCATGAGTCAAAAACAAATGCCCTGCCCTTCGGTTTAGAAAGGAGTATGGGCGCGTTCTGTCGAGTCGGTCGCGGCAGATTTCATGTGTGAATCGGCTGCCCCATCAACGTTCAAAAGTGCCTGAACCAAATGGACAGCTTGTAATGATCACTTGAAGATGCGATGGGGGATCATTACCCTGTTATCCCCAAATGAAGCACGTTGTAAAACGTTTCTTGTATTCTATAACCAAACATGATGGAATTGAGTAAACGAGCGAAAACTCAACGGGAATGATCTTTCATATGCATCCGTCGAACCATTCTGAACGGCCGTTGTGAGAATATCACCATGAAAATCTCACATGCGCATAGCGTGTTACCAATCACTAATCTCTTTTCCTTTCTATTCTCTTCCCTATTCTATGACCACGAGCAATATCATATCGTCATCCTAAAGTCAACTCTTCAAATGCAGTAACTTCGAGACAACACAGAGCAATAAAGAACGGTATAAACCCTAACCAATTTTACTTTCAGACAAATTTTCTAACACCAGGTAAGCAATCAAATGACCATTACAAAATATACTGAATATCATCATATCGACATAATATATAACGGGAAAAGGGAGGGACCATCAGGGCACCCAAGTGAAACGATTTCGATAGGGAGCATGGGACTGCCTCCTCCCTATTGTTAACATTTCGTGGAACGAGGGCGGGTTCTTCGACCCCATCTATTGGGTTCATTCTGTCAATCGAGGGCTCGACTCTAATGCTGTATGTGTGAACTTGCTTTTGGAAGGAGATTCTCTTCCTTTTTTTCGCGGGTTTCGCGTAAGTGTCTCTGCTTACGGGCCCGCCCAAACGTTTTTGGCCCTTCATACAGGAGCTTGAAGATCACAAACAACAGTAGAATCCTGATCAAATCGTTTTTCAGATTATTCCACTGCTATGGAAAGTTACCTTGCTACAATAGATGGTAGTATCTCATCATCATCATCATCATCCTGAGTCAAAAATAAATGTACTTTATATCCACCTCCTTTTTTTTCCTATTAAGTACATTTGTTTTTGAATTAGTTTTGGTTGAAAAAAAAAAGCGCGGTAGCTATAAAGTACATTTGTTTTTGATTCAGGATAGGTATAAACAATTATAATAAGGTAGGTATACATGAAATGATGTAAGGTTAACGTTTTATATTCACAAAATAGTATATAAAGGGCGATACGGTCAAAATTTGGTCAATATCAACTTGACGTATTTCTTTCAATTTTGCATTTAAAAAACCTGAACACCCCTCATTTTGAAGGTGTGTGTGTGTAAAATGTTGCTCTTATTTTGATTTTGGAATTCACTCTTCAGTTGTCAAAATGCCGTCCAAGCAAGAAGAGCAGCGTATCAAAATTTTGCTCGCGCATCGCGAAAATCCGAGCTACTCGCACGCAAAGTTGGCAAAATCGCTAAAAGTTGCCAAATCAACCGTTACAAATGCAATTAAAGTGTTTGGGGAACGTTTGTCGACAGCCAGGAAGTCTGGATCGGGGGGAAATCGAAAACCGGAAGCCGCTGAGACGACAAAGAGAGTTGCCGGTAGTTTCAAGCGAAACCCTAAGCTATCTCTCCGAGATGCCGCAAATAAGCTGGGTGTATCGTCTACAACCGTGCATCGAGCCAAAAACGAGCCGGACTATCGACTTACAAGAAGGTAGTGACTCCAAATCGCGATGATAAACAAAATACGACGGCCAAAGCGCGATCCCGGAGGCTGTACACGACGATGCTGACGAAGTTTGACTGCGTGGTAATGGACGACGAAACCTACGTCAAAGCCGACTACAAGCAGCTTCCGGGACAGGAGTTTTATACGGCAAAAGGAAGGGGAAAGGTAGCAGATATTTTCAAGCACACGAAACTGTCAAAGTTCGCAAAGAAATATCTGGTTTGGCAAGCCATCTGTACCTGTGGCTTGAAAAGCAGCATTTTCATAGCTTCCGGACTGTCAACCAAGAAATTTACGTGAAAGAGTGTTTGAATAAACGTCTGCTGCCTTTCCTGAAGAAACACGGTTGTTCCGTACTGTTTTGGCCGGATTTGACATCTTGCCATTACGGTAAAAGGCCATGGAGTGGTACGCCGCCAACAACGTGCAGGTGGTTCCCAAGGACAAGAACCCTCCCAACACGCCAGAGCTCCGCCCAATTGAGAAATACTGGGCTATTGACAAGCGGAACCTAAAGAAGACCAAAAAAACTGCTAAGGACGAGCAGCAGTTCAAGGCAAACTGGCTTTCTGCGGCGAAGAAGGTGGACAAGGTGGCTGTACAAAATCTGATGGCAGGGGTCAAGCGTAAGGCCCGGCAATTCGGATTTAGAAAAGCGGAAGCCTAACTGAATATTTTTCCTGAATTTTATACTAATTGAACTTGAAAAAGAAATTTAATTTGATTTTTTAAATAAACGATTTCACCGATTTACACGCGTTTTCCCTTGACCAAATTTTGACCGTATCACCCTTTATACGGCAGGTGGCGAACATTTTCTCTAAGTCGAGTTATTAGTACGAGACACTGGAGAAGTCTGCACATTGTAGACGAAATATGCGTATCTGTCGAAGATAAGCAAAGATGGTTGGAATTAAATGGAGAGTACTAATTTTTCTTCTAATTTCTAGTTAAATAAAAACTGCCTACGGCAAATTTCTAATTTCAATTTACTCATATTGAATTATGTCGCATTATTCTCACAGTCGTGTGTCATCATGCGCATTAGCTTGATACGTTCAAAACAGCTTCTCTTTCATTTAGACATCTGTCATCTCCTTCTCACGGGAAAGTAACTCATTTTTCGTGACAAGTGGAACAACTCATAAATTGAGTTGCTCCGCTTTTTACGAAAATTGAGTAATTTTTCACGTGAGAAAAAGGGACAGTAATACAAATGAAAGAGAGACTGTTTTAAGCGTATGTGTTAAGTAAGGAAACAAGGCAAAGTCTTAAATAGAATGGAAATTGTTTTATTCCTTACCTACTCAAAATAAACATAATAGATGGCAACCATTCACATTCACACGGTAACATAACTAGCGAGGAAGTGTCATTGTTGGTTCTCGGGTCTTGCGCCGCAACATTTGCAGGAAGTTTAGTTGCGTGCTTTTTGTTTCTGTTTAAGACGGTAATCAATTAGTATCGGCAAAAACGAAAAAATCAACGAAAAATAAGGTAGCGACCAAAAAGGCAGCTCAAAACAGCTCTGGAGTTCCTCCTGCCACCTGATCAGATAAATTTCTAAGAACTTGATTCTAACCTCAAATTACTTTTCACTTTACCGTATTCGTATCTTTGTAGTTCCACTAATTTTAATAATTATAAATGTAGTTATAAATGTAGTGGGATTGAAAGAAAGGGAAAGGAATTAAATGAAAAGTAATTTTATCATTCCGCTTAAATGCTCATTATCCTATGAATTTGAAAATCTAACCTAACTTTCTATCAATCACAGGGAAGAAACACAAGATCTAGGCCAACACAGGAGAAGGACGATGCGGATGTGGAGGAATTTTAACAAAGCTGCAACCTCGACGTTAGATTCACGTATCAAAAATTCCATCGTCAGATCGATCCAGCTTAAGAAAAATGCCCAGGAAAGCGTGACACAGAAGAAACTTCGCTAACAAAACGGTGCGCGATTCGTGTACCACTGATCGATATGCATGCTGACGACAACCAACATCAACTGATTGAGCCTCCTGCGAGACTGGGTATCGGACATGTAGAGTGACAAAGAAGAATTGGGCGTGGAACGTAAATGTAACGATCTACCTAAATACGTCGATAAAACGGATAGCAACGAAATGCATTCTCGATCAGATTCGATTGATTCGATAGCCGATCATGATCCGGTACGCACTTTGACTGATGATGAAAACTCTCCTGCTGTCAGGAAAACATATAAACGCGCCACTAGGCCAAGTGCAGTAGGCCCTTTACAGAATATGCGAATACCGGGAACTGAGTTTGAGGTTAACAGTGTATGTTCGATGAATCAACTTACGGCAACACCAACTTATCCGTATGAGGCTTCTTCCAATGGTAATGGTAGATTTATTTATTCTTGTTTTTCTCATATATCAACTATACTGTACTCCTTCAATTTCTTGTAGTTTGGTTTGTGGGCAACAGTCCAAAATTGATGAGCTCATTCATCAGAAGAACAAGTTGTTGGCACAAAACAAAAAGCTTAAGCGTTTGAACGATGAAAACAACACTCGATGTCTAAACTTAACGGATGCCTTAAACGCGAAAGTTCTTGGATCTCCACGGGTAGACATATTTTCTGAGCAAGAAGGATTTGCTGACAAAGATAAACTGAAAAAGTTCTCGGAAACTGCCGGAGGGAGAGATTACATTTTTATTAAGATGCTAATGTTGGAAATTAGTCCAGAAGGACTGCAAAATATAACAGTCACTGGGCGCACGACCAATAACCCGAACGGTCGCAAAGGGGGTGAACGGTCCCAAGGAAATGAGCCTTCAGGTAAGGTTCGTCTTGATCCGAATAACGTTGCGTATATAGAAGGTAAGAATTAGAACCAATTGGCCACTTGTACGGCTAAACACGTCTAAGTGAGGACATCGTGGTAGCCGACATCGCGATTCGAATTGAATTGAATCGATGGAGTGCCGTGCGCTAATGGCTTGCGTATATTTCATGCAATAGTAAACTCGTGTACCGAACGCTTATTTTAGATTTTGATTTCGAATTTCAAAGAAACCTACACACTCAGATTTTAGAAATCCGTAAAATTTACCGAATTTCATCAGCTGAACGTTCGGTAATCCAATTTTACGGATTTTCGGTGAAATTTTACAGATATCTGTAAAAAAATTACCGGATTTTCGGTAAAATTTTACCGAAATCCGTAAATCGGATTACCGAACGTTCAGCTGTTGAGAATTCGGTAAAACTTTACAGATTTCTGTAAAATAATCTGAGTGTGTATTTTGTTATATTTTTGATATAACATACTGACATAAATTCTGATATTTTAACATAAATTCTGATATTTTAACAACATCCTGCATCAAGTTTACATCAAAGTTTGTTAAAGAAAATGAGTATAACATAATAACTCAAGCTAATATAATGTTGTTATATCTTTCTAGTCGGGATGCGTGTGGGCATGATTTTTGAGTTCTTTTTCGTTTTATTTATCAATTCCTCCTCAGTTATCGCGACAAAATTGTTGGAGTCTACCACATCGATATTCAGCGGCTCCATCTTCTTCTAATAGTACGTTCATCACTACAGCTTATATTACGTGATATAGGTATCTTGATATCAAATGACATGTATATTATTTCCAGTGAAAACTCAGATGTACAGTTGCTGATATCAAGATACTCTATATCACGTAATATAAGCAGTAGTTGCGAACGTACTATAACGATCGCTTCGAGTAGTGGGCCGACGCCAGATCCGGCCAGAACACCGCTTCTTCGCCCTTATGGTATTTGCTAATGAACAACGCAACTTCCGGCAGGCATTTCGTACTATAAATTTCCGCGTTCACGGCCAGTCCGGAGCGAAAGAAGAGCGGCTTTGGTGTGTGAAATGAACTTCACCTCGGCGCTCACTTCCTTCGCGGGGGAAGTAACATACGAAGTGCCCTACCAGTCGTTGCCATCCAGGGTGAGATAGGTCTCGTCGTCCATCACCACCGCCACTGTTTGGCCGATTGAACCGACCTCCCGGCCAAGCGCACGTCGTGATGTAGCCACTTTTCCCTCGGTCTTCCTCCTCAGCATCCTTTGGAGCATCTGGTCGCTCAGGGTCGTCGGCCGTCCGGAACCGGGCATTCTTTCGATGCTCTGATTGTTGTCTTATAGTACCAAGAACGGGCGTATCCGGCGTCCACAAAGTGTCCGTTTTAGATCCGGTAGGGTGCCGTTCTTTGAACGCGAACGGAGTTGTTTCACTGTTTTTGCCATCACGGTTAGAGTAATGATGGTTTGATTGACTGCCTGAGTCTAGGAGGGAACAAACAGTATCATTTCTTATCCTACCGATTCGAGTGTGGTGCTGCGAGTTCTACTCCAACAGTTTCAGGGAGAGTGACGCGCCCTTCTTAACAAGCCATCCTGTAGAAAGCTTAATGAGTATTGCGAATTGTGTTATTCGATTTGTTGGATCATATCGTTGGAAGGAGATTCTTAATTTCCCGTGGATTTCGTGTAAGTGTCCTGCTTACGGGTCCACCCTCCGTTTTTGGCCCTTCATACAGCGATAGTGCGAATTCAGATCGGTGGCCCAATTTGATCTTGCTGTTAAGTGGAGCTGCATCCAAGCCAAGGGCTAGAGGGGATGGTGGCTACCATACATACATACAAAACAATAAAACGTTCTGGATTACATGTGTACAAGGTCCAGAAGGCACTGAACCGGAGTGATAAACAGAACTCGGTGGCCAAAACTCGTGCAAGAAAACTGTACAGGGAGTGGCTCACAAAACCGTTCTGCAGTGTGATGGACGATGAGACCTAAATTAAAGCCGACACCAAACAAATGCCAGGACAGGAACACTACGTCGCCACCTCTAAGTTGGCCGTTCCGGAGAGTGTACGGAAGAAGAAACTGTCGAAATTCGCCAAAAAAAATCCTTGTCTGGCAAGCGATCTGCGGATGTGGCAAAATGAGTCAGCCCTTCATCACCTCTGGGACCGTCAACGGACAAATCTACAAGGACGAATGCCTCCAAAAACGACTTCTGCCCTTCTTGAGATCTCACGATGGCCCGACACTGTTTTGGCCGGATTTGGAATCTTGCCACTATGCTCGGCCCGTCTTAGACTGCTACAAAGATAATAATGTAGTTTTTGTACCAAAAGACGTCAACCCTCCAAACACTCCGGAACTTCAGCCAATTGAAAAATTTTATGCAATCATGAAGGAAAAGCTTGTTAAAACTCCAAAACTGATAGAAAATGAACTTGAACTAAAGAAAGTGTGGTTAAAAGTAAGTAAGCAAGTCGGTCCTATCATTGCCCAAAATTTGATGAAAGGGGTCAAGGCAAAGGTGCGGGCATTTGGGTTGGAAGAAGAGGTTCAATAAACCAATGATGTCAAAACTTAACCATTTAGTAGTACTTTATTTCGAGAAAGTTTGAAAAGAATCGGGCTCAAGGAAAATTTTTGGTGACCTATTTTGTGTGTCCAAATTTCATCGAATACAGTCTTTAGTAGGCACGACTTCTGGTAATAATGCGTCTCCAAATTTCTCTGCTGCAGTTGTTATCCGACGTAACTAATAATCCGAGCTACACAAACTCATCCACCACCTCGAACTATTCTCCGTCGATTGTCACAGTTCTGCCTATGCGAGCTCTTTCAGGCTCGGTTCCTCCAGCCAACAGATACTTAGTCTTTGGCGGATTCACCTTCAATCAAACCTTTTTCGCTTCACGATTCAGCTTAGTGTACTGATCAGCTACCACCTGGAACGTTCTGCCGACAATGTCCACGTCGGCAGCGAAGCAGATGAACTGGTCGGATTTATTGAAAATCGTACCCCGCATGATAAAGTCCGCACGTTTCATAACACCTTCTAGTGCAATGTTGAACAGGAGGCAGGAAAGACCACCACCTTGTCGAAGTCCTTTGCGTGTCTCAAACGAGTCCGAAATCTTCACGTAACACTGAACACCACCCATCGTAGTCTTTATCATTCTGGTCAGTTTCCCGGGAAAAACGTACTCCACCATAATCTTCCATAGCTCTTCACGATCAATAGTATCGAACTCGACCTTGAAGTCGATGAACAGGTGGAGTGTAGGGATTTGATATTCACGACACTTTTGAAGGGCTTTCCGACAACGTTAAGATTTGGTCAAATGTCGATCGACCGTTCACAAAACCGGCTTGATAACTTCCCACAAATCTGCTTATTAGTGCTGATAAACGACGGAAGATAATCTGGGATATCACTTTGTAGGCTGCTTTAGGAATAGTAATCGCTCAATAATTCTCACATTCTAACTTGTTATCACTTCTCCGGTAGCTGTTTTGTATCCTACATCCTAACTATCAGTCGAGATGCAGACAAGGCGCCTTCTTATCTGAGCCCATTTTTATAAGTTCCGCTCAGATGCCATCCTTTCCAGCTACCTTGTTATTCTTAAGCTGTTTGATAGCATCTTTAACTTCACTTATCGTGGGAGTTGGCACGCCACCCTCGTCCACCATACCGATGAAGTCATTCCTCCAACTGTCTTGGTATTTCGCCTCTGCGCCATTCAAGTGTTCATCGTAGTGCTTTCCAATGCCACCTTTCAAGCACCTCACGTTCATCCGTCAAAATACCTCCATCTCGACACATTTCAGCTCGCGGCACGAAGCCTTGACGGGATGCGTTGAGCTTCTTGTGGAATTTACGCGCATCTTGAGAACGACTCAGCTGCTCTATTTCTTTGCACTCCAACTCCTCCAGGTGACGCTTCTTATCCCGGAAGCGATTAGTGTGCTGTCTTCGCTTCTGTCTGTATCGCTCCACATTTTGACGAGTTGCCTGCTGCAGCATCAACGCCCGCGATGCATCCTTCTCATCTAGAACCATTTGATACTCATCGTCGAACCAACCGTTCCGTCGATTTCTTTGACGGTACTTGAACAGTCCCCAAGAGCGGCTTCGATTAGCTCTCCCTCTTCCGGCAACGCTGCTTCAAGGCTTTGCGCGTGGTTTGTTGCGATTATACCGTGGCGGGCGTTGGTATCGAATGTTGTTCACAACGGAAAGTCTTTAACAGATAGTCGATAATATCCGAGAAATGTCTTCCAACAATCAAAACGGGGTCGATTTGAGATTCGATCTATTGTGGTGATCTTCAGGTGTACCGATATGGGAGGCTACACTGGAAGCGGCTGGAGGGGGACCCAACAAAATGGAGGAAACTAAGAAAACACAGGAGAAAGCGAATCCGTTCGCTAAAGGCGGCTTAGTGAGGTCCTCACCGCGTAAAACGGTGGGATCTGGCGTGTCCGACACTTGCGGAAGTGCTACGGCATCAGCTGCAGGTGTCACCAAGCTAGGCGTGGCCATGGATAGGATGCGAGAAATCTAAAGTGATGGAGGTGTCCGAGCAGTTGGACGCGATTATTGACTTTACGTCATCGCGCAACAACATTGCGAAGGACCTCAAACTGAGCCTCTTATGTTACGCATGACAGTGTAGGCTGCATGCAAGGAGCTAGCTAGCTAAGCAAAGTGCCAAAGAGTTGGCACGACTAGCAGCCACCGAAAGGGCGAGGGAGATAGCCTCAAAGCAGACCCATACGGATATGGGTCGGAGATTCCACCCCATCTACCATGGGGGCGGGGACTTCCAAACGAGCTAGTCAGTCCCCGGGCGAAACGGCACCTGGCGCTTCTAAGAAGCGGATAGTGTCGGAAGCCCCAGTAGGGAAGCGAACCTACGCGAACGTGTCGGCGGAGTCAGAGAGTCAATCATGACCAGCTAGAGCTGGCAGAAAAGAGAGAGGCCGGCGTTAAGTTCAGCGCTAAAGGTGCGAAAGAGCCCGAGCGGCAGGGCTCCAACGACAACAGCCATAGCTAGCACAGAAGGAGACGCTAGTGTTAGGAGGGGGACGAGTGATGACCCCAAGCGTGGCAGGGAGAGCCACTGGAATAAGGTCCGAAAAAAGGGAAATATTACGAAAAAAGAAAAACATAAGCGACAGGTGGCCCACAAGCGTAACCGCGGAGAGGCCCTCATCGTCAAGACCAAGGTGTCAAAGTACTCGAAGGTCTCAAAAGTGATGCGCGGGGACTCTAAATTGGCAGGCATAGGCGCCGATGTGCGTCGTACCCGCACCGGCGAGATGCTCCTGGAGCTGAAGAAGACAACAGCGCTAAAGGGCTCGGCGTATAGAGACCTGGCAAGACAGGCCTTAGTTGAGGGTGTGGAGATACGCGCCCTCGTCTCACAGGTGACGATCCAGTGCAAAAATCTGGATGTAATCACCGAGGAAGACGAGATCTCCACTGCACTTAAGGAACAAAGCAAGGTCGAGTTTGCTGCCGCAAACATACGTCTGCGGAAAGATCCACTCGGGACCTAGGTGGCAACCATGAGAGTAGCGGCAGTCGACGCCGACGCGGCGTTGAAAGTGCCGAAAGTGAATGCTGGATGGTCCATATGCCCACATAGCCTTCACCAGCTACCAAAAACATGTTTCAGATGCCTAGAGAGCGGACACATGACCTGGGAGTGCAAAGCCCCAGATATTAGCAACATGTGCAGAAGGTGTGGCAGCAGAAGCCAAGTAATGGGGGGGGAGAGAAGGCAAGTGCCCGTCCGCTAAGGTTATTCCAACGAGCCAATCGTAATGCAGGTAACCCAGCTAAACCTGAACCATTGTGAGGCCACCCAGCAGCTGCTGTGTCAGACAGTTCGCGAGTTGGAATCGGATATCGCCATAATTTCTGACCTTACCGCATCCCAGCCGGTAACGGCTACTGGGTTGCGGATAGGTAAAATATGGGGGCAATATGGACGACGAGCAAGTACCCGGTTCAGGAGATTGTCTACCACAAACGAAGGCTTCGCGGTTGTAAAAGTGTGTGGAATGTTCTTCTGCAGCTGTTACGCACCGCCACGATGCTCGATCGGATGACAACGGAGCTAACTGGCCTGAACCCGTTGGAAATAGCGGGGGACTTCAACGCTTGGGCGCTCGAGTGGAGGAGCCGCCTTACCAACCCTAGGGGCCAGGTTCTTCTGGAGGCTTTGGCTAGGCTCAATGTGGACCTAGCCAACGTGGGTCCCAAGAGTACCTACCATATAAAAGGAGTGGAATTGATCATTGATATATCATTCAGCAGTCCTGGGCTGCTTAACAATTGAAGGGTGGATGATGGCTACACCCATAGCGACCACTTCGCAGTTCGTTATTGTATCGTCCACAATACAAGGCAGCTGCGGAAGGAGGAGCATTCCACTCCATTCGCCCGCAGATGGAGGACGTCCTCCTTGAGAGGGTACGAAACTTGCGCGAAACCCAAGAACCTTGCGGTGAACGACTCGTTATGAAACTTACACGAGCGTTCGATGCGACCATGCCGAGGGAAGTCAAACCGAGGAATGGAAGATCGCCGGTGTATTGGTGGACGGAGTCAATTGCCGACCTCCAAAGAACATGCCTTCACGCACGACGGAGGATGCAAAGAGCGCGGTCAGACGCCGAGCGAATCAAGCGTAAAGGACTTGAGTCACCACGAAGGCCGCACTCAAGAGGGAGATAAAGGCCAGGAAGCGAGCCTGCTTCGAGGGCCTGTGTCAGAAGGCCAATACGAATCCGTGGGGTGGCACCTACCGGGTAGTAGTGGCCAAAACCAGAGGATCAGCGGCTCCAACCGAGCAATCACCAGAGCTGTTGCAGATGATCGTTAGGGGACTCTTTCCGAACCACGACCCGAGTCCATACCCCCCAGCCGCCGTATATTTGTCCCATGACCAGCGTTCCAGTATCCCAACCCTTAACGCTGTCATAGCGACGGAAGGGTGGGCGGCTCAGCCGAACACCCGTGACCAAGTGGGTATTGATAACGACGATAAGCTGTCCTTTGTCAGTCACGTCGATTACGCCTGCAAGAAAGCCTCTATGGCTTTATCGGCATTATCCCGCATGATATCGAAAAGCTCGGCGGGGCAAGGGAGTAAGCGTAAACTCCTGGCCGGTGCCGCCCTGTCCATACTTAGGTACGGCGGGTCGGCATGGATCACCGCCTTGAGTACCAAGAGCTACACTAGTAAGCTAGAGAGTACGTACAGGCTTGTGTGTCTAAGAGTGGTTAGTGCTTACAGAACGGTATCACGCGAAGCGGTCTGCGCCCTAGCGGGGATGATGCCAATAGCCATTGCATTGTCATAAAAGAGGACGTAGAGTGCTTCGAACAACGTAGAACAAGAGGTATTGGAAGACCACTAGAGCCGCATCCAAGGTTAAGTGGCACAGGGAATGCAACAACTCCACCAAAGGTCGGTGGACCCATCGACTAATCGCGGAATTAACCGGGTGGGTTGGTAGGCGACACGGTGAAGTGAACTTCCATTTAATGCAGATATTGTCAGGCCACGACTGTTTTTAGACAATACCTGCACAAATATGGGCATGCACAGTCCGCATGCAGCGAGTGCGCGGGAGTCGAGGAAACCGCGGAACATGTGTTCTTCGCATGTCCTCGCTTCGACAGCGCGAGATCCGGCATGATTGCCGTAAGCGGTCACGATACGACTACGGATAATTTGGACCAGAGGATGTACCACGACCGGGACAACTGGGACGCGGTATGCGTTGCAACCTCCCAGATCGTCCTTCATCTCCAACAGAAATGGCGAAACGACCAACGGCAGGTCGCAGGGACCACCTATCTACTACAGTCCTAAGTAGTTAGACATAGTGGGTGCTTAACAATACCGAAAGGTGGTTCCAGGGAGAGTACAGGGCTTAAGGCACGGGTGGGTTTTTAGTGGGTCGTGGAGTTGGCACCCTCATCCCCACACCCTGAGTTCTTCAGGTGTCTGGTTGCAAATTTTCCATCCCGTCTAAAAAAAACGCTGGAAGTAAGTACTTGGAAATCGTGGCGAAATCGATGAGCCTGAGGTCGTTTTCGTTTGTAAGCTGGTGGGTACTGAACTTCCCTATAACCGGTCTGAATTCCTACTCCTGGCCGACCTGACCACATCTCTTCACATATTTGGTTCTAGCAGAAATTGCTGTCCACTCCTAGGGTTCGAAACGCACTCTTTTATTTATCATCCGTCGCCATTCTGACGTTTTCTTTTGCAATGTCAAAACCGAATATAATCTTTTTAAGTACAAACACCCACCTCTAATAGTAATATTTCAAAAGTTAAAGTTTTTTAAATGTGTCCAGATTAAAGGGTGTCCACGATGAAATTTCCACACTATGAAATTGCTCTAACTTTTTAACCGTTGGGTAGAATTTAATGAAAATTTGGGTGGATTTAGTTCATTATTCACATCCTGCAAGTTTTAAAGTCCTGTGATCAAAACTCGCGGAAATGGAGTCGAAAGAACAGCTCGTGCGTGATAAAATCTTGCGCATTCATCACGAGAACAAGGATCTCTCGCATCGTTCCATCACTAAAACGTTGGGAATCGCGAATTCCACGGTGTCGCGAGTGATTAAGCGGTTCGAGGAACGGTTGACCACCGATCGGAAGCCCAGAAGTGAAGGAAAAAGTATTCCGTACAACACCAAAAATCACAACCGCGTAGTTGGGGCCTTCAATCGAAATCCGAACGCCTCCGTTCGGGATGTGGCTAAGAAGCTGCACCTAAGCCGAAGTTTTGTCCAGAAGGCCAAAACTAAGGCTGGGCTTCGAACGTTCAAGGTACAAAAGGCCCCTAATCGCGACGAGAAGCAGAACAAGTCCGCCAAAACCCGTGCCAGGAAGTTGTACCTCAACATGCTGACGAAAGTTGAATGCTGCATCATGGACGACGAAACATATGTGAAGGCCGACTTCAAAAAGATCCCCGGCAATCTGTTTTTCACGGCCAAGGATAAGTTCAGCGTTCCAGAGCATGTCCGCACTCAGATAATGTCCAAATTTGCGAAGAAATTCCTGGTTTGGCAAGCCATCTGCACGTGCGGGAAGCGGAGTGCACCTTTCGTGACCCAGGACACGATGAACGGACAGGTGTACATAAAAGAGTGCCTCCAGAAGCGGCTGCTTCCTGTCCTGAAGGCCCACAACGTCCCAACAATCTTCTGGCCGGATTTGGCCTCATGCCACTACTCCAAGGACGTGCTGAAGTGGTGTGCGGACAATAAGGTCAATTTCGTGCCGATAATGTTCAACCCTCCCAACACTCCGGAGCTCCGCCCCATCGAGAAGTACTGGGCGATTATGAAGCAGCACCTTCTTAAACGACCTAAGGTAGTGAAGACAGTCGAGGAATTGAAGAAAGTATGGGTTTACATGCAAAAAACGGTTGATTCACAGGTTGTGCAGAATCTTATGGCCGGGGTTAAGGCCAAGGTGCGGGCATTTGCGTATGGACTGTAAATAAAATACGAGTAAAATGGTAAAATGAAGTTTAATAGTTATTTCTCAATCCCTGAAAATTTGATGGCAATCGGATGAAAACTCGAATTTTGCGAATCAATTTTGTGAGTGGCAATTTCATCGTGGACACCCTTTATGCAAATTTTAGTGCAAGTACCAAGTTGTTCATGAATTAATTCTGCTTCTAGAAAAACCCCGCTCCCATTTGGTGAATACTAAAATCAGAACCGTGAAATTTATTCCCCAGTATCACAAGCCATCCAGATGACAAATGTACACCAATTCGATACAATGTAACCGGTAAATGAATGCACTCGTTACAGCGCGCATTCAGTGGGGGCGTTGATAATCCATTTTGCTCCATGCCAGCAGCAACCCTTCTCCCTGCATAATGCCAGTTCTCATTGAATTTGAATTACATATAATATCTGATGGAAATCGGTCCTGGCACTTGTGCGCCGCCATCATCCAACGTCGAGTGCTACGGAGTTCCTGCCACTGCTGATGCTGAAAAAACAGAACCCGGCAGCGGTGGAAATGATCCGCCGAACGAAGCAAGCAACAGACTCGTGTAAGCCGCCGAGATTTACTGGCACTGATTTGAAATGAGACTCGCAGGACTTGCCCCCCTCACCGATGCTGGGATCTACATATTTATGCAACTTATACCACTCGTACCACCGCCATTCTTCGCTTGTGTACAAGCATCCTCTTGAATTCCTTCCGTTGAGTGGTCATAGTCGGTCGGCTTCGGAGAAATGGAATTCCTCGCGCCTGTTGATGGCGATGGTGGTGGTGGTGGTGTTCTTAGCTGGTCTTATCGTTGATTACTTGAGGACACTCCAGAGAGCACAAGCAAAGGCGGAACGCCCGCCCGCCCGTCTGGTTGGAAGGAACGTGCACCTACATTGCGATGGGATCGTCTGCATACAAATTGGCTGCAATTTAAATAAAGATTCGAAAAGTTTTCTGGCCAAGCCGTGGCTTCGTCTTCACTGGAGGTCTGGGGCTACAATGTTCCAAGCTTCATCTTTCCAGTGAAGGAACCAAAGCCATATCGAAAAGTCGATTCTGTTCTGGACGATGAATAGTAATGATCTATAGGAGATTTTCCTTTTTGCTATGGAATATTGAGTTCACACTCCGTCGAGAAACGAAAAAGAAACATTACAAAAAGTTCCAAAACTATCCTAGATGCAATAATAACGAAAAGCTGCACCGGTTTGTGGAAAAGACAGAAAACTAAATTACAATTTTACTTTGACATGCTATTACTGACACTCCTGTGTCAATCCGAACTGTAGAAGCGTGTTGTCTATCTCTGGAAGCCGTCAGAATCTGCGGTAGGAAGGTATCTCGGAATGCCTGTAAATATGCTTTTTCAAGTTTCCTAACGAGATCGGGTTTGGGGGAAAGGGAGAGAATCTTCGAAGGTTGTTTGCTTACGAAGGCGAAGGCGAAATCAACCGGCAAGCTTCAGCAGCCATCAGCCATAACCAGTGCCAGAACTTTTAGGGACCAGAGAAAAGTGCCACGTTTACCGTTGCTGCTGTTGTTGTTGTTTTCGATAGCCCGGCCGTGCTTGAATGAGTGCTTGAAGTGAAGTGTTTTAAACTGCTAGATGGAGTGCAGGTGCGTCAAATACAGCAGACATTTTGGGCGGAAATATACAATGACGAGTGACGGGAAGAAAATGGAATGCATATGTAGTCTTAAATAGTTTGTGAAGATTTCTGTAAAAAGGGAGTTTCGGTCGACTTAAACTTGGCGCATTTCTTTTCATCGTGCATTGAAAAATTTTGCTCACCCCTCATTTTAAATATGTGTATGATGTGCATCATGCCTCTATTTTGATTTTGAAATTAGCACTTCAGTAAACGTCGTCGAAGGAAGAGAAGCAACGCGTCAAAATTTTGCACGAGCATGGCGAAAATCCAAACTACTCTCACGACAAGTTGGCGAAATTGTTGAAGTAGTGCCCCCATACTGGCGTAGAATCCTATATCCAATCCAAATTTAATTATATATTATATGGGTCATTCCATATCAAGTGACCGGAGAAATGCATCGACCCTCTTCGATTCGAACCAAAATTGGCTGATATACTCGTTCTAGGCTATTAATCAAAAATCCAAAGTTTTAGACCAATCGGTGAGCCCCTCGGCACATGGGCTGCCCCCATTTTTTTGAGATTTTTGAAAAGTCAATATATTGTTTATTGAATATCTCGATGAATAAAAGAGCTACAAACAATTTTAAATATTTTTCTTATAGGTAATTAAATTTGCTACCAAATCAATATTTTTATATTTTTACAGTATTGCCAACATTGTTTATTTTTGTGGTTGAAATATTAAATTGCGTTTTTCTCAAAATGTCTCCACTTTTTTCAATTTTTATGGCTCCAATGTGTTTAGCACACTTTTTTACATAAGAAACACTTATCGAGACAAAAAAATTTGCTCCGTCATGGAGATATTGATTTTTAAACATTTCATGTCTTAAACATTTGTTTATTCTACCACTCTTATACAATCTGTTATATTTCATCAAGGCGGATCTAACAAAAAAGCACCGCTTAAGTTTAAAAAAAATAGCAGTTTTACATGGTCTACTAATTTCGGTGGCCTACTAGAAGAATTTCGGTGCTCTGAGAAGTTAGTGCGAACCATGAAAAAGTGCATTAAAGAGAAAGGAATTATCTGTTCCTCTAACCCTAAGAAAGGCCATCGTGTTTCATAAGACATAGTGCAGAAAGTAAAAGCGTTTTACCGTGAGGCCAGGGATGCCATTATGCCAGATTTATCTGGCACTGTCAGACTTTTTATCGGCAATAAGACAAAAAGAGAAGCCCTGCATAATGCCAGACTTTTTGAAATAAGAACAGATTAAAAAAAGGGTCAATCAATTCTACTCCACTAAAGCGTTAAGTGATCTGCGTGACTGCAGTCCTCGTCCACTGAAAACGATTCGAAGCAATTTTGTACGAATGGGTAGTCCGTCAAATATTTGGCATTGGTCAAATAGTGTAATTCCACGCTTGACTGTTACTAAAACATGCGAGGATACGAGTCAAAAAAAAAACTCATTTTGGGACAGCATTTGTAAAGGGCGTATCAACATTTGTAAAACCTCTTTGACCCTTTTCAATTGCTAGTTCAAATTTTTACATTTCCGTGTATTGCCAGATTTTTTATTTGTGACATGCCAGATATTTTCAAAAATCCAATGGTAACCCTGCGTGAGACAGACGTGACTAAAGAACTGGCTGGTAAGAAGCAGTGTAAAAGTGGTCGGGAGGGAACATCTCGTATCCTCAAGCAGAAGCAATTAGTGCTGGCGAACCTTAGCGAAACACTCTGCGCCTACCAGAGTGAAGAAACCGCATTTGCTAGGAAGCATGACTATATTGCAGCGAAACAGGGAGAGTTCTACCAGTTCACTCGGGACAACTTGACCGACGGAGAAGTTCTGGTTGTGGCCGACTTTTTGGAAAACTTTTCATTTGTTTTTCAGGTATTACATAAACATTTCCTCCTCCTCTTTCCAACTACTGTAAAGATAGATGTGACTAAGGATAGTGACAACCATGCTTTTAAAACATTTGCAAACTTGAAATAATGTTCACTCCCAGCAGTAGATCCAAAGAAGTCTGATTAAGATTTTCAAAAATAAAGTGATTGACATTAATATCAAATCTATGAAGAGTATTTTATTAACGCTAACACTAACGCAAACTTTTCATTTGCTTTTCAGGATAGTGTACAAGGGGTCCGCTATAACAATTCTCAAGCAACTCAATATTTTATTTTAAGTGGAATTTGTTAATTAGATGTGAAATATAAAATTGCACTTTTATTTGTAACTAGCTGATCCGGCAAACCTCGTACCGTAAGTTTGTACGTTTTCTTTAACCCGAAGCAGCCAAAAAAATAAAATAAAAAAAATATAGGAAATCTGTAAACCTGTTCTTGAGTTAAATCGTGACATACCGTTCCATGTCATTTTTATTTTTTTAGAAAGATAGATAGATAGCTTGACGATTCGATTGACAAAAAAATGAATCCTAGCATGAATATCTGTTTTGAAAAATAATCACAAATAAAACGTAAGATGGCAACACTGAAGATTTTTCTCGAATTTGAATCTGGCAATAAATAAGTGCTAGCACAATCACCTATTGTGATTGTTATAAGACCCATTTTCAGAAAACACTTTGAATATGTTAACACTATTTTGGAATTTTAATGCATTGAAAATAAAACATGAAATGTTTAAAAATCAGTATCTCCATGACGGAGCAATGTGTTTTGTCTCGATAAGTGTTTCTTATGTAAAAAAGTCTGCTGTACACATTGGAGCCATAAAAATTGAAAAAAAAATGGGGGCATTTTGAGAAAAACCCAATTTAATATTTCAACCACAAAAATAACAATGTTCCCAAGTAACACGAAATATTTCGTTGTATGCGTTTATGCTTTAATGTGACAAATAATTATGCAACTATTCCGGTGATTAAAAACCTTAAAGGGTACTACTATAAAATTAAAATAGCGCAGAAGGTGGAGCCTGTGAAACAAAATTTAAGTTTGACAATGATCATAAACAAAAAATCTAAGGCTACAGTAAAACAAATTTTTGTCAGTTTTTAAAAAGGCATCCATGAACCAGGATTGAACCATGAACGCCAACCTTACGAGATCGGTCTTCTTACCACTCGACCATTTCAACATGTGAGAAATGGAATCATTAGATTCCTCTTAAGCCTTACCATCGTTATTTTTATTATCTACAACGTGAAGACAGAGCTACTCACAACATAAAACAATTCAAACAAAAAGAATGGGTTTGATTTGAGAAGTTTTGTTATATTTTGATGATTATTCGATTATGCTTTAGCTTATACTAATTCTAGCAACCGTACCGCTGCAAATAATGTTCAAAGAATCGGCTACATCAATGTTTAATTTTTTATCATACTGGCATGGCTCTGGCATGGAATTAGGGTTTTGAATGTTTCAACTGGAAAAATATATTAGATATAGATACATATTTCATAGTTATTAGTCTTACTTAAAAGTGCAGAATGGTCATTAGAGGTACAATACGACACGAATAAAACATACATGACTAGTTCTGTAGGCATTTGACATTTCTTTAGTATGTTTGTTTCTTGAAATACGGCAGACTTGTGTTACTACATATATACAACATAATTTTCGAACAAGATGGCAGACGTAAACAAACTAGTACTATTTCAAAAACATTAAACACGTGTATGACATACCAAGTTGTCATATAAGTAAATCAAGACTCGAATTGCATGACACGTACATTTTCATGACAAAACTAGTCAAATTGAACTTTTATAGATCTTCAGCAAGACACGTGGAAATTAAAACCTTTCAATGTATGTTTTCGGTGCTACTTGGGTTGGCAACACTGTAAAAAATATAATTTTTTTATTTGGTAGCAAATTTAATTTCCTATAAGAAAAGTATTTAACATTGTTTGTAGCTCTTTTATTCATCGAGATATTCAATAAACAATATATTGACTTTTCAAAAATCTCAAAAAAATGGGGGCAGCCCATGGGCCGAGGGGCTCACCGATTGGTCTAAAACTTTGGATTTTTGATTAATAGCCTAGAACAAGTATATCAGCTAATTTTGGTTCGAATCGAAGAGAGTCGATGCATTTCTCCGGTCACTTGATATGGAATGACCCATATACAAATGTGTTTCCTTCATAGAGATTATACTACTCCTTGTCCGACGCTGTAACTTGGTTTATATCTATACTTTCATAAACTCTCTGCCTAGGGAACGTGCCTAAATTACGTCACTTTTTATATTTTCTATTTATTTCTAGTTATTCCACTAAATTATCTTTTTATTTCTAGGTAATCCACTAAACAGGTCACACTTTCTAGAAAATTAAGTTGTCATAATGCCGTCGAGATATTTGCATTCTACTAGTTTTAGTAATGTCAAATTTTACAAGTCTCAGTAGCCACTACACTATAATTTTATAGGACTCATGAGAGAGAAGTTTCCTTTAAAAGCGTTTGGGGGCTCGTTGCGTCTCTTAATGTTATATAATTAGTCAGAGAGCGTTACGTTTATAAGTTCAAGTGGGCATTTCGTAACTTTTGGTGTGTGTGTGTGTGTGTGTGTGTGTGTGTGTGTGTGTGTGTGCGTGTGTGTGTGATATATATATACATATATATATATATATATATATATATATATATATATATATATATATATATATATATATATATATATATATATATATATATATATATATATATATATATATATATATATATATATATATAGAGAGAGAGAGAGAGAGAGGGGGGGGTTTCTTGCGGAATGGAAAATCAGCATCTAGACTCCTGGAGAACTCACGATGTGGGGATGAGGGTGCCAACTCCTCGAAAACTAACAACCCATCCGTGCCACTGTCCATGGTCCCTTCCCCCCTGGACCACCTTTCGGTATTACTTCGAGGAGGGGGCTATTGTGCGTTAAGCACCCGCTTATGTATAACTACATAGGGCTTTACTACTTAGTTGATTCCTCTTGCCATTTGTCCTGGAGCTCTAAGACAATTTGAGAGGCTGCCGTGTTTACCGCATCCCAGCCCAAGCAGCACACTTGTTTCAACTCTGTAGATTTGACCTAAATGTGACTCAAAAAGATCACAATCAAGTCACTGTAACCAGTTATGACTATTTGGTGTTTCTAGGGAGGTATCCTGTTCTTGGCACATTCTCTGGACAAGATAATCGGGGGCCATCATACCATCTCGCGTTGTTGAAGCGCGGGGCACGCGAAGAACAAATGTTCTACATCCGCTTCCGCTCATACTGGGCATGCGGGAGACTCGGCGTGCCCGTACTTTTGCAGATACTATCTGAAGCAGCCGTGGCCTGACAGTATCTGTGTCTAGTAGAAGTTAACTTCCCCATGTTGCCGATCGACTCATCCAGATATTTCCGGAGTCGGTCAGCGAGTCCACTGACCTTTGGTGGAATTATTCCACTCCCTCTGCCACCTGACCATTGATGCAACTCTGGTGATCTTGCGGATACCTCTGGTACCCCTTTGCTCAAAGCACTCTGTGTCCTCTTTTATGATGATGCCGTTGGGCATCGCGTAACACTGTGCGGTATACGCTGACCACTCTCAGGCACATTAGCCTGTGGGTACTTTCGAGCTTGCCGAGGTAGCTCTTAGTACTCAGGGCGGTAGCCAATGCCGGCCTACTGTACCTCATAATAGACAGGGTGAAGCTGGCCAGGAGCCAACGCGTGCTTCCCTGTACCGCTGAGCTATTCGACATCATGCGGGATAATGCCGATATAGCCATAGAGGTTTTCTTGTAGGCGTAATCGACGTGGCTGGTAAAAGACAGTTTATCGTCGAGAATGACCCCCAGGTACCTCTAAGACCTCTTCGATGCGAGTGTGCCGTTACCTGCACTAATCGTCGCGTGTTACTCCGATTTTCGGTTGTTAACAACCGTGGCCTACCTTTGTATTGTAGGCTAGCACGCGATCCTGGAAATAACTTTCCAGAATCTTGTACAGGTACTCCGGAACGTGAAGGCGTTTGAGCGTTTCAGCGATAGCCACCCAACTGGCGCTATTGAACGCATTTCTCACGTCATGGGTGACCACTGGTGACTGGTCGGGTCTTGGTGACGGACAGAATGGCATCCACCGTCGACTTCCCTTTATGGAAGCCAAACTGAGTTTTAGACAGACCGCCTATATCCTCCGTGTATTTTGTCAGTCTGTTAAGGATTACCCTCGGTCCGGTCTTCGGTAGGAATACTTTAGTCTGGTGTGTGTGTGTGTGTGTGTGTGTGTGTGTGTGTGTGTGCGTGTGTGTGGGTGTGTTGGAGGGTATTTTCGAGAACTGTTTGAAGGCCTGTTATGCAATCTACATGATGCAGGATGAAGAGTCGTCTACTGCTAACGACGGCGAAAAGCCCAATCGTGCGTCAAGTGAAAACTTTGGCAAACTACGTGCATATGAAGGTGTTCCTACTTTGTGGATTTTTTGTGAGATATGTTCATTTTTTAATAAAATTGTCTCCTTAAAACAACATTTCGTCAGTTCTTGAAGATGACATCGACCAAGTGGCCACCTCTGGATGCCACACACATATCGACCCGTTGTTCTGCATTTTCCGTCACTTTTTTTAGTGTTTTGGGTTGAATGGCAGCGATGGTTTATCAACAGCGGTTTTATTAAGTGTACTAACAACGCAACATGAAGGCTCGTTGGGTTTTTGAAAATATTTCTGCCATAGTTTCGAACCAAGCTAACGGTAATCGAATCGATTGACGGGTCAAGTTGGGTTGTCCCTATAGTCAATCCGACATTTATTGGATCACACGGTTTCTGTGATGCCTCTGAGAAGTCCCATGGGGCATGCGTCTACATTCTTGCTGTATCTTCGAGCGGCGAAATATCAGTTAACCACAAAACCAAGCTCGCATTACTAAGAAATAGCTCGGCTGGAGCTTTCGTCGGTGGTACTATTGAGTCATCTGCACATAACTTTACAAAACTGATGGTTTATTTCACAATAATAGAGTTATATCTACATTAGAAACACTTGATTAAGATGTTAACCCTTCTTTCTGCAAAATTCTTGAACCGCCATCAGTTGGCCAACCGAACTTTCTGTGATACACTCGCCATCAGGTTCCGTACGGTATCCCCAGATACACGCATCGTGACGATTCTCAATCTTCTCTTGAAATCACATCAGTACCATTTGCTTTCTTCTTATTTTCGAAGACTTTCCGCTTAACTAGAGCCCAGTACTTCTCAATTGGACGAAGCTCCGGACAGTTTGGTGGATTGGCTGTTTTTGGTAGGTATTTGACCTCTTATACCTTATACCATTCCAGGACGGATTTCGCAGTGAAAAATCAAGCCAAAAAAAGCTGGAGAGTCGTGGCTTCTGATAAGAGGTAGCAGTCGCTTTTGCAGGCCTTCTTTCTCGTACACATCCTTATTGATAGTGCCGGTAGAGACGAAACTTTCAGATTTGCGATCACAACTTCATATGGCCTGCCAAATCAAACACTTCTTCGGGAATTTGGTCACCTTCTTTGTCCGGAAATGCTCGGCAACGGGGTTCCTTTGCATTGCGGTGTAAAAAGCCAGACCCGGAAGCTACTAAAAGTCTTCGGGTACGTATGTTTCTTCGTCCATTATGATACAAGAAAATGTTTGCAAAAAATTGGTGTAAAGCTCATTAGCACGACTTTTTACATGGGCACCATCTTCACTTTGTACACCTTCAGCCCTTGCCTCTGCTTCACTTTTTGTACGTATGATTATGACTTCCCAACTTTGCGAGACACATTTCGCACAGTGAGATTGGGATTTTCTTGTTCATTTGTCGGGACCATACTTTTCAAATGATTTGCAACACAACTTTTCGGTAGTTTTATTTTCTTGGCAAGATCACGTGCCGATAATTTCAGATTTTGCTGCCGTTCGTTGCAAAATGTGTTTGCGCACTGCCTCTTGAATCGACGCCATCGACGCCTGAATGTAACAAGAATGTAAACATGTTGTACCACGAAATAAAGTGGAGAGTTTCAGCTATCATATGATTGAAACGTTTCAGCGATCCGTGAAATAATCCAAAATCTACATTGAAAGAAAAGTGTCCGAAATTAAAAGTGCACAGGCTTTAATTACGTGTTGCCTGCTGAATAGTTGAAGAAGCATCTGAAAAAAACATCATCCCTTCAACTAATGAATCGTCCTTTTAAAATGCAAAATCGAGGAGCGGTCTTCCTTCGACAAAAGGGAATCTCGAAAAGCAAACCTCCCTTAAGTACAGATTGCAAATGTTTTCTATGATATTATATCAACGTGCTATAAGGATGATCACAAAAAGTTTGGTTTCTATAGTAATTCCCATATAAAGTTCAGAAGGCCAGTGTAGTTTGAGTTCACAACCAATTAGGGGTTTGGAATCAATTGAGTTGGATAGAGCTAAAACGACACTTTGAACCACCCTATTGTCTGTGTTTTACATAATTTCGTTGCCACCTCCACACGACCACTGATTGATTAGTTACAGCCCTCGTTTCGAAACATTCCATACAACTTCTGAATTCAGATCAACAGTTACACCCACCATCACATTAGTGCAGTGAACTTCACCGTTGCCACGGTTTGCTCACTTCTCCGGAAACCGAAATTGGTTGATTTTCCAAGTTTCATTCGAACCGCATCCTCACGCAAAAATGTGCAAAGAACCGGACAGTCAATACCAGTTGGTAAGAAAACCAATCAAAATTCACAGCTGACTTACCTGACATGCGCAGACCTCGCCGAAGCCACCTTTGCCCAAGACCCGGTACATGCGAAATGTTTTGTAAGTAACCGGCTGTGCTTCCAACCACTTCCACTGTAAGTATCTGCAAAGGAAAAAAAAGAAACGGAAACGCCAAAATTAATAACTCAGATTGATATCAAACGCACCGTGTGCGGCGCTGGCTGGGAAAAGCTTTGATTGGATTCGATGGATTTAACGATAAATAACAGCAGGAAGAGAGAGGCCGCGTATTCTCCGAAAAAAAGGCGAACCGTAACAATTTGTCCTGATCTGTCGGTACGCTGTATTCCCAAAAACGCTTCGCTACTCGTTTCGATTTATGATGCCGATGATTTTGCACAATTGTGCGGTTCCAGGCCGAACAGACAACACGGCGGTTAAACTTTCCTGAGATTTCCTAAATCTGTATTTTGGAAGAATTTCTATTTGACCGAACCTCAAAAATGCAAAATTTTCGAGCATGACCTACACATTTTGAACAGGTCGAATCGATTCGTGTTTTGGCGTGGAATTGCTCCCATCAAAGTTGCAAAACGTACAAGTCACCGGGCGGCACAAATATTCTCGACTCCGAATGCATGACGGCGTTGTCATATAGCATTAGACATCCAAAGAGAGTGACAATACAGCTCAGCAGGTCGGTTACCAACGTCGGGAACGAAGATAAATGTCTGCTCAGCTATGTAATCTGAAATTAATGAAGTGAAACATTGCTTCTGTTCGAGCTTAGTATATACAGCTCATCCTGCACCACGTGATCGCCATGCGGAGGGTGGCGAGGTCCTTACGAACACACATGCATGTACAAATACACGAATTTTCTCAACGCACAAGACGAAGATATTCGCGGAAGCGGTGAGTGTTTACTGGAAGCGTTAGCAACAAACGCTGTGGCATTTCGGATATGATGTCCTGTTTCTGGCATATGTGAGTTGCTATGCATTCACTCTGGGGCATCAAGTGCAAGGGGCGGAAGGCAGGGCTTTGTGATAGCTACATAACGTTAAGTAAATTGTTTACCAAAACAATTCCAACAGTGACAGAGGCACTTCCCGTTGTGAGTCCAAGAGCGTCTCTATGTCATCCTCACGAATGGCGGAAACATGTCCGTGGATAGTGTAACCACAGACAAACGAACGGCACCTTACACTCGAATGAAGTTGCCAGCATGGTGAAAAATCACATGACACTAACAGACTGAATAAGTCAGGTCCGCTCATCTATGGTGAATCGCAAATATATACATCCTTCGGGAGCCGGTACGGATCGCAAGAAATAGATGGATGGTACATAAAGAAAGGATCTGGTACTGCGAATGAAAGGAAATTTGGTCTAGTTTGCACAGAAATTACGGTTAAGTGGATTATGAATCCAGACCACATATCATCACAGCTGATCGCTAAATCTGTTTGTTCAATTTAATAATGTGTGATGTACACATATTTGCGAGGTCTTTGGTTAGTTTCTGTGGAAATATTACGATCAAATATTTGGAGACCATTAGCTAACCGGTCTTTGAATTGATTCGAAGTTTCCAAGAATGAAAGATTCTGAACTCAGGTCAGTTTTCCCGTTTCTTACTGATTATTGATTTGAACAATATATCAGAAATTATAATAACCGCATGAGCATAAGTATGATTGACCGCTCGAAGTTGCTATTCCGTTATTGCCATATACTCTGTCCATTTTCTATAAGACCAGATAATTTTTGACTTCCACCTCTCAGGAAGAAAACACATCACTTCAATTTGTACCATGACATGTTTGTGTGAGTGAAACCTATCCCATGCATGGTAATATGCATGTGTGTGTGAACGCACCAAGCAGTAACAACTATTTTTGCGATTTACCGTGTCCATTTTGTATAAGACCATTGGCAGATTCATTTTGCTGCATCAAAATGCCCAAGGGAAAAGTGCTCACGGGGAAAGAGAAGCGAATAGTCGAGGTATTTCACCAAGAAAAAGTGTCAATAAGGGAAATCGGACGGCGGATTTGCCGGTCCCATCAAGTTGTGCGCAATTATCTCGCTAATCCTGAAGGATACGGAAAAAACAAAAGAGAAATCAAAGCTAACCGATCGCGAGAAGAGGGACATAGTTAAAACAGCTTCGCACTCGACTAAGTCCTTGATGCAAATCAAGCAAACTTTGAATTTGAAGGTTTGCCGGGAGACAGTTCATCAGGTTTTGGTAAAAAGCCCTCATATTAAAATGGCTAAAAAGGTTAAAGCTCTTAACCTTACAGCTACTCATGTTGAGAAACGGCTGAGTTTTGCAAAAGCTCACATGAAACGACAGTGGGATTTGGTAAGCGTTGATTCTATGTTATTTTTCGGAACGTTTAATATTCCACTATGGCTCTAAAACCGGTAAAATTATTCTTGATTTTTTTAACATGTTTAGACAATCTTCAGCGACGAAAAGAAGGTCAACCTGGATGGTCCGGACGGCTTCATTGGATACTGGTGCGATTTAAGAAAGGAGGAACAATATTTTTCAACTCAGAACTTCGGGGGTGGCTCATGCATGGTTTGGGCAGGCTTTTGCCCAACCGGGAAGCTGAAGATAGCGTTCATGTCCTTCAAAATGAATAGTAAGGACTACATCAGTATTCTTGAAGGACATCTTCTGCCTTTTTTGCGCAAATATCGTCGGAAGAAGTTTACGTTCCAACAGGATAATGCCGCTATTAATACCAGCAAGGAAACGAAGCAATGGCTCAGGAACCAAAAACTCGATTTGTGCGACTGGCCGGCGCGTTCTCCTGACCTAAATCCAGTCAAAAACCTTCGGGGGATTTTGATTCGCAGGATTTATGTTGACGGAAAGCAGTATGCCACTGTTGATGAGCTGAAGTCCGCTATTACGAAAGAATGGGACAAAATTGAGAAATCTGTTCTACTGTATTTAGTACACAGTATGCCAAATCGATTTTTTCAGGTCATTAATCGAAATGGCAAAGCTACGGATTATTGTACTTACAATATGCTGATATTTATCGATTATAGAAGTTGGACAGACTGTATAAGCGAACAGATGACGCTTGGGACTAACATATATGCTCATTGTGTAAAAACTGGGGATCCTAAATTAAGGCAATACTGCCCGAAGTCGAGGAGACCTCTGTACTTCCAAGTGAAATCCCTGGGATGCTGGATAACATAACAGGGTTGCGTTGGCAGCATGGTTCGTTTCGGTAAACGATACTCTTAGTTCTTATTTTTCTTTGTTTGTCAGATTATTCGCCATTTAGTTGGTTTCAAGGAGATACACAAGTATATGTATTTGTTTACCTACCGATTCAAACCAACGATAAGGATGCCATTGTGACCACTAACAAAGTGTGATGATGGTTTACTACATAACAAGATTTTAAGCTACGCTTAATAGCCGCACATAACCAATTTAAACCAACGCTGAGGATGAATTTACGAAGTGTGCTGGTGCTTTTTCATGGTTAAGACAAGATGTTAATAACGCATGCAAGTTGGTTTATACCAACAGTTACGATGCTTTGAGACCTCTCACAGAGTTTGAGGGAGGTTTATTATCCGAACTGACGCTTGAGAGTCAATTTAGATTGACTGCTAACAGCAAGAATGTTGGGGCCTCTCACAGGATGTGATGGTTATTATTTATTAGTCAGAACGATTGAGTAACGCTAAAGAGTGCCTTAAAATTTTTGCACACCCCTCATTTTGACGATGTGCGCGTGTAGCATCATGCCTCTATTTTGAGATTAGCACAACGCATCAAAATTTTCACGTGCATAGAGCTAAACAACTAGCTGGACTGTCGACTTACAAGAAAGGGGTGACCCCAAATCGCGACGACAAACAAAACACGTCGGCCAAAGCACGATCGTGAAAGTCAACCAGGAAATTTATCTGAGCGAGTGCCTACAAAAACCTCTACTGCCTTTCCTGTAGCGAAACAATTGTTCCGTTCTATTTGGGCCGGATTTGGTATCTTGCCGTTACGGAAAAAGGCCATGGAGTGCTATGCTGCCAACAACGTTCAAGTAGTGCCCAAGGACAAGAGGAGCTCTGGCGTGGCTCCACCCAATCGAACAATATTGGGCCATCGTCAAGCGGAACCTTAAGAAGACTCAAAAAGCTGTTGTGAGCGAGAAACAGTTCAAGGAAAACTGGCGTTCTGCGGCGAATAAAATGGACAAGGAGACTGCACAAAATCTTATGGTAGGTGTTAAACGAAAGACTCGGCAATTTGCATTCGTAAAAAGCATGCTAAGCTGAATATTTCTCCTATATTCTGTATTAACTGAAGTTGAAAAATAAAAAAGAATTTGGTTTATTAATAAAATTTTTGACCGATTCACACACATTACTGTTTTACCAAATTTTTATCGGAATACCCTTTATTGGACCTATTGAAACTAGAGATATGTCGATATGTAACCCTTTCCTTAATAACACTCCATTACCTGTGACACATATGAGAGGTCGTGAGAGTCTGCATCTCTCTTAAGTATGTGTTGGACTAACATTTCCTCCCACTCTCCTACAGTTGCAAGGACTTGGCCAGGGTCGACTTAGTCTACTGGAGGCAGCATGTTGAAACTAGAGATATGGATTCAGCTCATTATAAAGAGGGGATTTGAGCCGACCAGCACAGCTTTTTTTTTATGTATGGTAAAGCAGAAGTCGTATGCCAAAAATAAACCCAAAAAGGAGCGGGAATAGTTTCTCTCCCATGTAGGGGATTTGGGAGTAAAAGTAGACAGTTCGTTAGAACTATTAATAAAAAAAAGCTATCGGTAGTATATGAGCACGATCAAGTGCACAGATTTTTGCCAGTCAAGGTGGTGTATTCGATCACGCCTTGACCTACCCCGCATGGGGATGCTTGGCAAAAGTCTGTGTTTCCTGTTTCGGAATACTACCTCAAAATGCCCTGCGCTCAATTTTCAAACTACTTCTATTCAATTTTCACAGCCTGCCGTGAGCTAACGGAACTATCAATACTTTCTCTTCACAACTTTGTTCTAGCAAAAAAAATGCTGTCTACTCCTAGAGCCTCATGGTGATGAGAAATTATCTCCTTCTCAAAAACAACATCATCAACTTTATACTTCTTTTTAATTCTAAGCTCATCTCTTTTGTAACAACCGAGGAAGATTTGGTCCTACACTCAATGATTTCAATATCATCCAATCCACGGTATTTTGTGATATATTGGGCAAAATATTATAATTTGAGGTAACTCCACATAGACGTCTTTCAAATTTGGCAGATCGGCAGGCAATCGGTGGGCAGCCACCTGGTACCTCATAGCAAGATGCTAAGAAGCGGACCGGAAGATTCACTGAGCTACCTCCTCCCTCAAAATTTCACAGATTAAAAACACCCGAAAAACATAAAACCATCAAAACCTAAATGAATTATAAATAAGTAACATTAATTCTGTTGCAACATATATGTTGCTAGGATAAAGCATTAAAAGGCTGTTTGCAAAGGCTAGATCTACCATGCCACGATCAAACCAAAGAACTGGCCAGATAGATCATTTTACCTTCTTAAGATATTACAGCGCAACTTCAATGTACGCTATCTCTTTTATTTTTAAACCAATCCGGCTGAAATTTTCTAAATTGTAATATTTTACGGAATTCTTAATTTTTGTATAAAAATATTTCTTTTAACATCAGTTTCAGGTGGTTGTACAACAAAAATGACACATAAGACATTAGAGTTAGTACGACTCGGATTTCAACCCTTCGTAGAATTTTGAAATTTTAACTTAGAGTTAATGCCAATGTCAATGTTTACGGGAATCTGCTACATATTTTAGGAAGTTTTTTTTTTTTTTTCCTCTGTTCGGGACATAAACCACTGAGACCAGTAATTTGATCTATTGTAGTATATCCCGTGTCCTTTGTTTAGTGCATGTCGATTTACCTCATCACTATTGAGAAATGATGAGGTATTCGGTGTTGTTACAGTTGTCATTGTTTGTTTTGTTGGCAATGAATAAAATTTTATTGAAAGTTTCCGCTATTTAAACCCTTTGAGGAGTGAGAGCACTCTTCAAAGGCGCGCCCCTTTATCAGTCAAAACCGGATTCATTGCAAACAAAACAAACAATAACTCCGATAGTGACCATGCATCAGAACCCTAGTCATAACCAATTCAAACTATAGAACATCAAATAGACAATGAGAATTCACATAAATGAAGACTAACCATGTTTTACTTATTCTAAGCTCATCCTCGCACAATTGCAAAACGAGTATTGTCACTTTTCATAAGACATAAAATGTAATAAGGACTAAAATATGTTCCTTTGACTACAAATAACAAATATGTTCCCTAGTTTGAATTAATTCGGACTAGGGTTCGGTGGTAGATCTGATACCCCGTAACGCACCACGAAAAGGTGATCTACCAGCGTTACGGGATTAGGAAGTTTTAGTTTGACTGTGTTAACAGGAATGCATATAAAACATTCCAGACTCATTTTAGAGAATTTGTGTGTTCAGCAAAGTTTCTCGGTGCGTAACGGGTCATCTTTTGATACTATTATATGAGTTATCGTGCATTTCCAAATCAAGCTCTAGAGAGTTGCCGACTTGGGCAAAGTTGTTTGGAATATGAAATGTAGTCATTTGAAAAATTTTGGGCAATCATGAAGGCAAAGCTCGTTAAAACTCCAAAACTGGTAGAAAATGTACTTGAACTAAAGAAAGTGTGGTTTAAAGTAAGTAAGCAAGTCGGTCCTATCATTGCTCAAAATTTGATGAAAGGGGTCAAGGCAAAGGTGCGGGCATTTGGGTTGGGAGAAGAGGTTCAATAAACCAATGGTGTCAAAACTTAACCATTTAGTAGTACTTTATTTCCAGAAAGTTTGAAAAGAATCGGGCTCAAGGAAAATTTTTGGTGACCTATTTTGTGTGTCCAAATTTCATCGAATACAGTCTTTATCAGACTAGTTCCATATTTTGCCGCAGAGATAGCGCTGCAGTCTATCCTTGATAAATGATGCCTTAGAGACTTGCCGACTCCGGTTGAGTTGTTGAAAATGTTAAATGACATTATCATATTAATGCCGAATTGCACCGCAGACATGGGGCTACAGTCTATCTTTGTCAAATGAGCCTCTAGAGAGTTTCCGTTTTGAGCAAAGTCATTGAGGACGTAAAATGAAGGAATCTGAAATAATCACATTAGTTCCAGATCGTACTACAGAGTTGGCGCTATAGTCTATCTTTGCCAATCCGCCATCTCTGTGGGAGGATCTATAACCAATGTGATAATCTCACAAGACGACAAATGACAAACTGAGAAGTTTTGCCGAAACATCAACGCTCTAGAACTTTATTTGACAAAGAGCGCCATCTTTGTGGCAATATCTGGAACTAATATAATAATGTTAAAATACGACAAATGACATACTGAACAGCTTTGCCCAAGGTGGTAACTATCTAGCGCTTCGTTTGGAAAAGGTAGGCCATCTGTGCGGCAAGATCTGGAACTAATATGATAATGAGAAATTTTGTTCAAGACGGCAACTCTCAAGATTTTCATTTGGCAAACATAGACTATCGCGTCATCTCTGCGGCATGATCTGCAACATGAGGAATAACGAGGGAAATTTATAGCAAACAACTTCCAGAGTTCAAATGTACTGGAAATGCGGTATTGGAAATTTATTTGTTTCTTTTTATGCCAAACTTCTTAGAAATCAGTGCCTTGTAGTTTCATAATATATCCATCAGAAGTGAAAACGATTCTATCCCAGTGTAATTATGATGTTTACTTTTCGGGTTTCATGGTTACTGCTGTCACTTCTATGCCAACTGATCTTTTCATGGGTAAAAAAAAGTCAAACTTTGACCGCTTTGACAAAACTTTTGAGCACTACTCGGTTTTGAAATTCGAAAAGTAAATCGTAAAGCAAATTCAGAGTCGGCGAATAGTTCCTAACAACGCAGAAACTTCACTGGAACCGTCATTCTAAACTGTTTTAACAATTGGTATTTACAAATGTTGTTATCTAGTTATCTAGTATTCAATTGAAGCTAACTTCCTATCGGGCAGAATGAACGGTGTATAAATTCCTAGCATTCAAATTCTCAGTAGAATTTTCACGAGTAACGGAGAGCAACAGCAACAGGATCCTGTAAATAATGATCAGCATGACTGCGGATTTTGAAGAAATTTTCGTACAATATTTACGAACGAACGAATCACCAACTTAATTTCTTGAATATTCAAACATGATTTTTGCCAACATCATGCACCCTGCTAACATAATTCCATCTTTCCTATGGCATTTATGAGGGGTAGTGGGTTTCTCCGCATCTCTCTTAAGTAAGTGTCAGACTAACATTCCTTCCTTATCCCCACCAGTTGCAATAACCTGGCCAGGACAGCTCTGCTCTTTTGGAAGGCGATACACTCATTATCTAGGAGGTAGGGATTGCTCACAAATCACTATCTTACAGCAACCGATGAAGGCACATCTCCCTCTTAACAACGGTCCAGAGCTTGTACCATCTACAATATTGTGCATAATGATTTATGCTATGCTATGCTATGCTATGCTACTCTTTTCTTGAAATTCGAAACGTCGCTTTTGATTTGCACCCTACTGTATATGTATAAGTCGTTTCCTACATACCATATATTTCTCAGCCAAGAGACGAATAACCAGCCACCGGCTGGAAATCTCTCAAATAAAGCCTCAGCCTATTGAGCATTGTAATTCCCTACTGGTCTTTAATGTGTGTCTAACATTAGCATGATCATGATTGAATGCCGAAGGTTGCTACTTCGTTATTTCCAGATCAACAATTACAGAGAGAAGCAACAGATAATGCTTGAACATTACATACAACCATTTTGTATGTAACAGTAACAGAGTAACAGATCATCTGTTCAAGTAACAGATTGCACACGCAGAAGAGACGATACTGGCTTTCAATTCTCTGGGTACATGCCTAATGTTACCTTGAAACATACTCAAATTCCCTTAAAGCGTACTATTACTTTCCAAAAAATTTACCGTAAGTTTCTCCGCAATGTGTTGAAAGCTAATTCAGAATTTACCAAAACAGTGTTACACACAAACCCTCAGTTGCCGCAGAGCTTGCTATGAGTTCCCTCTGAGGTTAACCAAAATTTTTTGAGAAAAAAAATTCCCATCGAAACTGTAATTAAACCTTTATAAACAGGTCCCCCCTTAGCTCAGTCGGTAAAGGCGCAGCTACAAAGCAACACCATGCTGGAGGTGGCTGGGTTCGATTCCCGGTCTGCTTTAGAAATTTTTCGTAAAGGAAAATTTCTCGACTCTCTCTTTGCACAGCGTATGATTGTACTTGCCACACAATCATACTAATGCAAAAATGGTACTTGACATCGTAAGCTCTTAATTAATAACTGTGGAAGTGCATTCAGAACACTGAGTTGAGAGCAAGCAATAAGCGGATTGTGAAAGCAATAAGCTTGAAACGCTAAAAAGAAGAAGAAACTTGTCATATGTCCTCTGGGATCTTACTCGTAGCACTATTGAAGTTTGTTATTCCTTAGAATTCCTTAGATTCTTTATCCTAAGTTTTCGCAGATCTTGCCATGACAGCCCCCCATCAGTTTGAAAGAAACATTTATTTTTCTGCGTTATCTAATGCACATAAAGGGAATGCTAGATTTGCCGAAAAATAAATAGTTATTTCATGAAGTTTGTCAGAAGCAGATAATTTCTTATCTCCATGCGAAACGCTAGGAGTGGACGGTAATTTATTGCTAGAACAAATAGACACACAGAGAAAGTGTATTGATAGTTCCGTATAGGGCAACGGCAGGCTTTGAAATTGAAAGATACAAGTTTGAAAACGAGCGGAGGCATTGAACGGTAGTATCCGAATCAGGCATGGTAAATGGTAATGGCAAAAGGTTATGTGTCTAGCAATACATTACCGTCCACTCCTAACGCTTCGCAAGGAGATGCGAAATTATCTGCTTCTGACAAACTTCATCACAGATCGTTACTTTCGCGCATGGGAGATTAAAAAAAACAACAATCAATGTGTAGTTATTGCATGTAAATTCAAGCCAGATATCGCTGGAATCAAGCCTGTTGTATGGAAGATTGCAAACAATGTTGTATGAAGTGTGAAAGATTGCAGACAATTTCAAAGCAAGTTGGCTTGCAACAATCATTATGTTCAATGTTAAAATTCATTATTATTTTCTGTGCTTGAAAGATTACCTGATTCCTCAGAACTCTTTCAAAGTCCTGAACTCTCTCGACACGTGCCTCTAATTTCTTTCGAACTGGTACTCAACTCGCTAAAAATTAACTTTACTTTTCCTATGACCTTGTCATAAAATTTACAGTTACTTTTGTCCTCAGCACTAGCATAAGATCCCGTGAACCATGATCTAAGTTTCTAAATTTGCCATAAACACCCTTGAAAGACGTAGAACTCTTTTCATGTTTCTTTTTTCAGAATTGATTCGATAATTTTCCCAAACATGCCCTAAATTTCCTTGCCAAGAACTCTTAAAATATGCTTTTCGGATCATGTCTTAATCGATCGGAAATGTGACAAAGATATTTTTAGACATTTCATCGATATCAGTGGAGATCTTTTGGTATTTCTATCAGCAAGCTTTGTTAACATTTGGATTCGGCTACTGCCATTTTTGTATAATGGTGAACTAAGATTGAAATTCGGGCACTCGGCAAAACAAACTTGTCGAGTTTAAGTCAGATACACTCCGGATTTGGATTCAACCCTATCAAATAAACAAACGCATGGACAGCTCTTAGGGCAGCGCTAGTTTTGCACAATACATAAACGAAAATAGAATTAGCTACAGCAATTTTCATAAGCATACCGCATATAGATTATGAATGATAAATGATATCGAAAAAAAGTGCAAAGATAGAAAGAAACATTGAACTGAATCTGGAATGCTAGATTTTGCAGAAATGAATGGGATATTTCATGTAAATTAAATCCAGTTAACGCCTGAATCTAGTCTATTGGATGAAAGATTGCAAACATGGTTGTATGGCTCATGCAAGATTGGAAACAATTTCGTTGTTTACGCTTCCTTTGGCTTGAAATTAAACGAGAGGGGATTTTACGCGCCTGTTCAAATTCAATATTTTATTCTGTGTAATATTTAACGGGTTCGATGGTTGAGAGCACAGAGTGTTTGTGCAGCAAGCAAAACGTCGTGGATTCTATCCCTGATCCGTCCACTTTTATCACTAACATGTTTCAACCTTCCCTTGGCACTTATGAACAGTCAAAGAGTTCATTGCATCTCCCTGAAGAAGTGTTGAACCGACAATCCTTTCTTCCCCCACCAGTTGCAAGTACGTGGCTAGGACAGTTCTCGATTGATGGAGAGTATATCACTGCTTATAACGATGCATATCTAAAGCGGTAAACGACAAAGCAAAACATCACGGACAAAACGCTGATTCGAAAGGTGTATGACCAAATCCAATGGATGCATCCTTATGGACGATGGAGTTTTCCGAAAATTTTCCGGTAGGTTAATAATCTTGTACAAAAACGCCTGCTGTTGATTGTAGACTCAAATTTTCATCACAACACAATTCATTAGGTCCCACGTGTCAATTTTTAACCAGATTTGACGATTTACCACTACTACAAGAATGTTTAAAAGTGGTATGGATAATGGAGCAGACGCCACTGAGGAAGCGATAAACTCCTTAAACTGCCAGGAATTCCGTCCAATCTAAATGTATTGGGGTGGAGTTATCAAAGCTAAAATACAATCACAAAGTGTTATCAAACAATATCGTATACTGTTTCATCGAGGAGTTAGAAGGTTCAGAACAAAAACTTTGGATTTCCCCAAGTACTTCCTATTGGAACTTGAACAGGCCAGCGCAGTTCGCGTTCGTCTCCAATTGAGCTCAAATTTTGAGAGATGAGTCAGAACCAGATTAAGCATCGATTGAGTGGGCTGGGGCAAATATTTTGCAAAACTTTGAACCACCCTAAAACATAGTACTTGAACCACCCTAATGCATAGTACTTGTCACAAGTTATTTCGACGCTCACAAGCAATTTTAAGCAACCTTCCACTTAATTTGGATGGAAATCATACGCACATTTTCCAAGTAGATCACAATCAGCGAACGTTGGTTGCGAAGGTGTACCCTGTAGGCTCATTATACGACTGCGGTATCTACGTGAGAACATGGGATCCGGTTAACTTCGAAGAATCGCTTGGAGTTATCATCGTCATCAGGCACCGTTTTTCAGTCCCTTGTTACGGGTGTCGGATTTGGGAAACCGTTCATGCAGAACACTGTGTTCACTGTGCGTTCAAGTGCCGGAGGGCGGTGGCTGTTGAAATATTCATTCTCCATTGATCCACTTTGGTTAATTAGCTGGGGAATCATACCAACATCAAAAGCCGCTCCAAATTTCGGAGAATAGAATTGTGACAAAAGGTCTATGTTTATTGATGGGAAAACCTCATTTGCACACACATACGAATAATGAGCTTGGGAACGGTTAATTTACGGAACTAAGCCCACTTGAATGGAAAAAGAGGGAGGGTTAAAAGGGGCGCGGGAAAATTTCCCAAATGTCGAAATGAAAATATTTACTTTGAATTGTGCACGTTTATTCTATGTGGAAACGATGGCAGGCGAAAGGCTGCGTTTTCCGTTCACAGCAGGGATGAGGTTAAGGAGCTTTTAACATACCTAATTAGATTATGTTGATTTTGTGTATTGTTCTTATCATTACACGAAATGTGAAGGTTTCGGGTGAGCATGATTCGTGGAAATTGAACAATCTAGGTGAGAAGTTATGTGTATAGATACATCATTAATTTATTGCTGCAAGGCATTTAGTGTTGGGATTATTGTGATTAAACCTTTCGGATATTTAGGAGCATATTTCGGAGAACGTTAAACCAGTAAGGATAAAAACACTCTACGCGGAATAAGGCTATTAATAACATGCGCATAAATTAAGCGTAATGTTACAGAGAAGTTTACATTATGAATCGTGTAGAACTCTGGATATTGACTGCAATATCCTATGTTTTCAAGCAATATTTCTTGTAAATTGAAGCACTTTATGAAACGAAGTATCTTTTTGAACGCTTAAATATATACATCAAGGTAAAAATACACAGCTATTATCACGGTATGTTGAAGTAGCTTGGTTTGACATATGCTTTCTAGCAGTTTAGAAGAAAGACAGTAAATATCCTAAGGCAACAATACAAATACGTTATCGAGAAGCACTATTTATTTTTGCATTTCAAATCGATACAAATTAATAAAGAAAATCGGTGTTTATTTCACTTATTCTGTCTGTGAACGTACTCTTCTACAATGTTTAGTGAGATCTCACTAATTTGTTGATCTCAAAGATTTTGCATGGAGTCTGAAAGTGTAATTTTTGCACAATCCCAATTGTAGAAGGTTGCTAAAGTACTAATATGCCCACCATTATGGCCGATTTACATCGCCACTTTGAATTTTTAGAGGCGCAAATTTAAGAAACTACAGAGAATTCACAAGTCAAACTCTAAAATGCTCTGCCAAACGTTAAAATGATTTAGTGGAACACCTGTAACTAGAAATAAGAAGAAAAATTAGTATTTTCTATTTAATTCCAACTACCTTAGCTTATCTTGACAGATACGCGTATTTTGTCTACAATGTGCAGACTTCTTCAGTGTCTCGTACTAATAACTCGAACACACTTTTATCTCTTTTAGCAATTGCTCTGGACCATTATAGTTACACAAATTGTCTAAATTCTTCGATACGTGTATTTTCTCGACTTTAATTACGGACAAACATTTGGTTTTTTGTTTCTTTATTGTCAGGACCTAACAGATTTGTTTCTTGGATTTGTTAATGTGAGAGACTTTCTGCTGTTTAGCAGATATTCTGGTAAGTAGGCAAAAAGAGTGACAAATGAACTCTGAATCTATTTTTATCACAACAAACGAACACAAGTGACAATAATTTTTTGGACAATTTAAAATTATAGCTAGTTAACATTAGTATAGGATCTTTAAATTATATAAATCGTGAAGAATTATTTTGTTTACTAAGCCTTTTGGAATTTCCCTTGCGCTGAACTGGCCGACTTGACGTGCCGCAAAGGCTCAGTATGGATTCGTTGTCAAGACCCGAAGCTATGAATCAGTTCGATTGTGGTTATATCACATTAATTAGGTTTTCCACTGTGTTATCTTTTTGTATATCTGTTTCTTTTTTGGTATACTGGAGTCAACTGGATCTGCATCATTGAAATAATATCTTCAGACGCTTGAGAGGTGGCAAATAATCTCAAAAAAGTCATCAAAAATCAGTGGATGAGATCAAAAAAAAAGTTAGTTGACAATAACTTACAGTACCAGTGCAAAAACAACCAATAGGAGAACAAACAGATGAGAACTAATTCATACTTGAACTTGTCAATTACAATAATGTACTAATCATCAAATTATCCGTTTTCGTTTCAGCAATCAAACGCCTCTCTCTCTCTCGCTTCACTTTCTTCTTCCTATTATCCTCTATGTAATGTATTTAACACTGGTGAGTTAATAACTGCCATATGGTCTAGGGCATATCAACAACCACGGGAAAGCTTGTTAGATTCTCACCTAGCCCACACGCAGATGGGTTACAGTGGTCTGCCAGAGTGGGGACTGATAAATTACAATTACAATTATATAACATACTACTAAATGTATTATTCTGTAAATTTTAAATTTTAATTTCAATTTCAGAAAGCGAGTTAAGGCGCTTTAACCAATTTATTGCTGGACGTTTGGATCAAATGCCCAAAAGTCCACACACAGGAAAAAGGAGCATAAACCTATCTTTCTAGCATCTGTGCTCCCAACGATGACATTCAAATTATCACATTAGAAACGTCCATTAATTATGTCACGCAAAAAGTGACTTTTTATAACACCTCCCTCCCCCGCCCCGCCCTTTGTCACGTTGTTTGTATGGACCTTCAAATGTTTTTGTATGGATTGTTTTCCAACCCCTTACTGTGTGACACAATTAACGGACCTTATTTAACTCTATATGGAAGCATTCGGTATGGGGAGGTCCACGCTTTCTTCCTTCCCTTGATCCGAAGAAGTAGAGCGTTTTCAGACACTCTTTCTGAAATCGTTCCATTTCAGTAACTACTCCATAAAAGTTGTGTGTTCTCTCATAGTATACTTCCCGCTCATAAGGAATGCTCGGCTGCTTCGCTGTTGATTTGTTAAACCATTCTGGAAATTTCCATCAATGAAGCTCGAGCTATCTTTGAAGTTTTTTTTTGTCATTGAGCCTTTAAGATGTTCCTTAAGATCACTGTGTTGACGAATGTTTTGAAAATCCTTTAAACTTTGTTGAATTACCTTTTATCAAATTATCGGAATGTATCTCTCGGCATTATCAACTTTGTCTTAAGTCCTCTGGATAGTTCGGCACTTTTGAAACAAAATTTATTTAACTAGTAAAAATGTTCAGAGATTATCCGAACTAAGTGATGTCTCGACCATATGTGTCGGTATAATCCATCAACAAAAATGCGTAATCTCACCATGAAACCAAGATTGAAGCTCTTGGAAGCTTTTTGAAGCTTTTTCGCTCGGTGAAATTTAAGCCAGCAAATTAGTTAGAGCCTGTCCACGTTAAATTTCAGACACTTTACGTTCAATGTAGATTTTGATTTATTTCACGGATCGCTAAAACGTTTCACCTATATGACAGCTGAAACCATCCACTTTATTTTGTACAACATGTTTAACGGAACGCCGTTGCTGAGCATTTTCGAACAAAGGTGTCCAAATTCTCGAAGATTTAATTGAGTCGTGGTCGAAAATCGAAAAGTTTCGTCCCCACCGACACTATTAATAGGGATGTGTACGAGAAAGAATGCCTCCAAAAGCGGTTGCTACCGTTTATCAGACTCTCTAGCTCTGTTTTGGCCTCTTGTCACTAAGCAAAATCCATCCTGGAATGGTATAAGCTACAAGAGGTCAAATATGTGCCAAAAACCACCAATCACCAAAGTGTCCAACATTTCGCCAAATAGAGAAGTACTTCTTTCGATTTCTATGCATGGAGCTAGATGGTGGGCAAACTGGACATTACATTAATTGTCAATTTCAGCAGTAATTTTCATTATTTTTATGATTGAGACTTCTAGTTACCTTATGGGCCTGTGTTTCATACCGCACTATTACGATGTTCTAAAAGTACATGGTTCGCCCCCGCGGTGCACCCTGGAAACGTTAAGCTCCCTTAATGGCTAAACGAACTACAACGGAGGAAGCGCCATACGGCGCGGGATCCGGGAGGACGCCATAAGCGTTCGTGACATGGGAAACAGGGCTGACCCTGGGGTATCCATTACCCCCAGACGTTTCAACCCCGGTCCTGACCCTGGCTTTCTCGATCGGAGGAAGGACCATACGACGCAAGATTCGACAGGTACCGTAAGTGCTCGGGTAGCGAGATCGCGGACGATCTGGCCTGCCACGGACGTCCCGAACCATGCTTGGATCCTAAAAATCTAGCAGTTAGACATAGTGGGTGCGTAATGCACACTAGCCCCCTCTCTTAAGTGATATCGAAAGGTGGTTCTGGGGAGGGCTGGGGATCGAGGCAAGAGTGGGTTTTTACTTGGTCGAGGAGCTGGCACCCTCATCCCCACACCCTGAGTTCTTCAGGTGTCTGATAGCAGATTTTCCATCCCGTCTAAAAAATTCAAGGGCAATAACGAGGATACTGTCTGAGCTGCAGAGAATACGGCGAAGCACGTCTCCTTCGAGTTTAACAATCCAATTAACTTTCGAGCCAATCAACTATTTTCTACCAAGCACTCCACAGAACTGAATAGATCAGGGATGCAAGATATTTTTTTCAAATGTCTGCGATAAAAATATGAAATGTCTGGAAAGTCTGACTATTATATTAGACTTCTTTCAACGAGAAGACGTAATAATAGAGCGAGTTGTTTCGCTATGTGTGTGATTGTGTACAGTGATGTCCATATCCTCAGTGTGGTAGAGAGAGATTGATAATTTCCCACACACTCTTCCTACCTCAACGAGAGCTCTTCTCTCTTGTTTATATTCACCCCCGTGTTTGCATGCGGGTAGCGCATGTGAGTGTAAAAAAATGGTTTTTATTCACATTACACTGGATCGCTCTAGAGTGAGAAGAAGAGCTCTCAAATTCACAGAAGCGAATGCAGTTAAATTCCCTGAGGCGTGCGCCCCAGTGAGCTCACTGGCGTGGGCTCTTCTGCTAATATACAGCAGTGATTGCAAATTCGCTTTGACGCTACATAGAAAAGGAAAAAAGTATAATGTTTCTTCCCGCTTCCATTTTTCGGACATTTTCTGCAACTCCGACGATGTTTTAACTTTCAGTCGCACCAGCTAATCACAGAGAGAACACTGATGCGTCCTCACCCCAGCGTACGCGGCAGTGATCGCAGGCGAGAGCACGTGGGCGAAGACAGATGAGAGCACGTGAGCGCGATCGTTTGAAAGAGAGTGTGGTTCACTCACTCCAGGTAATCCCATCACAGGCGCACACTTCCAGTCTTATCTCCGGGTCCTTTGTGTCTCTAAGTGGCCCACCACGTTCGTTGCCTCAAGGATTACTACTTTTTTCTTTTTTTTAAATATACCTACGCTATTTTCAAATATTTCAGCAAAACTTCTTAATGTATCTACTATACTGTTGAGATCCTCGTACGTTTTAAATTCGAACTACAGCGAATACCTTTATTTGAAATTTAAAAAATATTTCAAATGTCTGTAAAAGTCTGCAACATAAATAAAATGTCTGCATCGTCAAAAAAGTTTGCAACAAACATTAAGAGTCTGCAAATTTACAGACATGTCTGTAAATATGGCATCCCTGATATAGGTGGACGCGCGATAGATTGATAAGAGCCTATTTTTTGCTGCGCAGATTCATCCTATTGATGGATTAGAGAGAGAATTCATTTCTTATGAAGACATTCTTATCACTACACTATCACTATACTATACTATCGTTAAAAAGTTTGGAACAAAAATCAAGTCTGCAAATTTTCAGACATGTCTGTAAATATGGCATCCCTGGAATAGATGGACGCGCAATAGATTGGCAAGAGCCTGATTTTTGCTTCGCAGATTTATCCTATTGGTGGATTAGAGAGAGAATTAATTTCTCATCAAGACATTCTTATCACTACGCTATTTAGGCCGAATCTGTTACATTCTCTACGCTCAAAAATTTCTCTACGACGCAAAAGTTTTGAAATCTGAAATGTTTCAGACTGCTTCCATTCTTCCTTCAAGGTGGCGTATTTGTGGGTTATGTCTCCACTATAACATAAAAATCTGACAGGCTATCACAAACAACTGACAGCATATTTCAATTCAAGTTTTCGGCTGCCAATATAATGAAGTAAAAATGAATTCGCTAAGCGCTGACGAATAAGATGAATTCACGATGCGGTTTCATGCTTTCAGATTGAAAGTTTTGAAATAAGAAAGATCTGCTAGAGGCTGAAGGATTGAAATAAAGAATGGAAGAAATAATCAATTCATTCGTCCACATGACATGCTGCAGATTAAAAGTGTTGGAATTAAAGCTCGATTCAAAGTAAATCTGAACGCACGGCTTAATACACCACCGCGTCCCTGGTGGTTGGAACAAAAATCGTTTGACAGGCATTTGTTGATGTTTCATTGACGAAGAAATTGGTGAAAAGTTTTTCTCGATCGATCGTTGCATCTCGAAATTACAGATCATGGATCTTGAGAAACGAAAATTAATTGTGCACAAACATCTAGAGAATCCTTTGTGGTCTGCCTCAAAAATAGCAGAAGTGTTAAAATTCCCAAAGTCAACGGTGTGTCTTGTAATCAAACGTTACAAGCATACTCTGAGCGTGGATATAACACAGCGCATCTCTCATAAAAGTGGCACTAGCGACAAAGAGCTGAGGAGAAAGGTGTTGAGGTACGTGAAAGGCAACCAAGGTGTCTCCATACGTGATTTGGCAAAGAAATACGATTCCAACTTTACTACCGTGGGCAACATCCTTTCAAGAGAAGGACATAAGTCTTTTTATGCCAGTAAACATTTGAATCGCTCCTTGAAACAAAATTTAGTGGCCAAAAAGCGAGCACAACTACTATACGAACAAGTTTTGACGAAATTTGATGGCTGTATTTTAGTGGATGACGAAACATATGTCAACATGGATTATGAACAATTTCCCGGACGAAAATGTTATCTGGCAACTGGTCGTGGGGATGTCCCTTCCAGATATAAATTTGTTTTTGCTGATAAGTTTTCTCGGAAACTAATGATTTGGCAATAAATCTGTAGTTGTGGCCATAAAACCAAGGTTTTCACCACATCTCACACAATGACGTCGAAGGTTTACATTAAAGATTGTCTGAAAAAGCGGATTTTACCCTTCATTCGGCAACACAAGACCAACGTTATGTTCTGGCCGGATCTAGCCAGCTGCCACTACTCTGAGGAGGTACTAGAATGATATGAGTACAGAGCGATAGAAAAATATCAAGTAAAAATTTCGAGGATGCGGTAAAGTAGTGACAAATGCACAACAAACGCGTTTAAAGTGGAATAAGTTCGCCGGTACAGTGTCACCAGCGAATGTGCAGATCATGATGGCATCACGGTGAAATGTAATAACTTGTTATATTTCGTTTGAAAGCTGAATAAATACCCTTTTGTTTGGCGTTTTGATCAACCGTGTGTGTTGGTTTAATTCTTGAGTTATGATCACTTGAATGCGTCCAAATTTACTTTGAATCGGGCTTTAGAAAGAATTATTCATGGGTAAGAGAAGGAATAATCTTTATCGAAAGTTTATTAGCGAAAATGTCAAGAAATATTAAGTTGAATCTAAATTTGAGATACAGACCCGTTAGGGCTAATTGCCCTACATCGTTTAAGATGTTTTCTCATTTTAATAAGGAACCTAAAAGTTTTCTGAAACAATTAGTTTCATTTTTAATATGCGGTCGAAATGCTATTGACTTTTGACGATATATTTATATTATATAATTTTTTAATTAAATTTTTAAAGTGAATCAATGCGTTAAATGCGTTAAATGTTTTATGAACTATTTAAATTTGGGTGAAGCTCACCAAATACACTTTTTCAGCAAAAATAAAAGTACTTCTATTCGATTAGTATTACTGGGTAATTGATCGAAACATGCAGCAACGTCTTTTGTTCACCGTGCTAAAAAAATAAATACTACTCAAGTTCATTTTACATTCCTGTCTATCAAACAGGAATCAAATCAAGTCTTCCGTGGAAACCCCATTTGCAAAAATTGAGTATAACAGATCGTAATGTCAAACACAGTCACCTGACACCTTCAATTGAATACCGCTTCATTTTTCCGCCGAGAGTCTTGTCAAGGTTGGACACTCTGCGGCAACGACGACGACGACGACGATGGGAAAACCATTGAAGCTGGCAGAGGAAAAATCAATAAAATCTTTTCATCAAAATGCTCACCAGTTTGTATTATTTTTTGCACCCGTGGAAGTTTGATGTTTACATCTGTGTCCATAACTCGCTTCCCCCCTTTCCCTTTACAGGTACAGATATGCTCCGAAAAGTACGGTGACTTATCAAATGGAATCAGTGCCATTTTTCAGATCGGTGGCTGATAAGTGACAATTTCTTTTGCTCGAGTACGCTTCCATGTAATCTTTTTTAATTCAATCGTCAATTTCTCCCATGCAAACAAAGATGACAAATAAGATTCCGAGATATTCTGAAATCTTTGTTTTCAAAAACAGAAACGTCCCTTTTCGAATGAGGTTTATTATCATTGCAATCGAGGGATTCCTGTGGTAGTTTGTGGATGATGAGCAAATGAAAAATACTACCAGCGAACAGGACCCATCCGGCTACGAGGAAAATGAGTGTGTTCCGGTTGAAGTGACCTAGAATTGCAAAATATGTACGTACTTCTGTGAGTTTGTGTGTGTGTGTGTATATGTGCGATTCAGCATCGGGACCGAGTAGCGAATGAATAGCCAGTATCCTGTGAAGAGCAGGAATTGATTTTTCCCACGTTAATAGTTTGATGTTACTCCGATGATGTCATATTTGCCTGGTAAGCTTAAAATGTTTGAATCAAAAGTTTCATCCATACGGTCGGATTTACGGCATTTTGGGGGTTTTACTCTCCCTTTTCATCTCATCACTTCAAAATTAATACTCAGGATGAAAATCGGAGCAGTTACCCGATGATTGAAATTCATGTTGTTTCTAGAATGAATTGCTGGTAAAATTAATTAGATTCTTACTACCCTCCTGTGTTACTGTGACCATGACCAAACAACACGCAGCAACCTACGTACGATTAACCTACGTAAAGTTTCGAAAGTTTTATCGATAACATAACGTGCATGTGTTTCGAAGCACACCATTTTTGTTTTTTCCTTCATGTTTACCCTACATCAAAGGACGCGGTCCTCCCGTTTCTTCTTTTATGTTTTAAAGAGACTTTCACCCCCGCGTCCTGCGATGACGCAGTTCCTTCGCTAGCAGAGTGAGGTGCTTAACGAAAACGAACTTTCCCAATCATCAAAAGAACGGAAAAGCACAGCGTCGTACGAACTTGCTCCATACGGCCAATTCCCTAGATGGGATGGGAATAATGCACCTATCTGCTCTAAGTGAACGAATATTGCATTGGTTTTATGGAATTATGGTTCACAAATATTCATGGCTGAAACGTGCTTCGAGGGGCACTTCGAAGATTCTGCACGGAGGAAAGGAAAATGTTTTCTGTTAGAAATTTCGATGACGGTGGAGTTTGGGACGGTGGAATTGATATGGATGTTATTTTGGAAGAGACTCTCTGTTTAGTGGGTTTCCTGTTTTATAAGCTTAAGTTAAGTTAAAATAGGAACGAGGAATTTTCGATTGATAATTTCCTGCAGCCGAATGCAGTTATTGAAGCTTGAAAATATGCATAAAAACTCTTATGTGATCGTGCTCAAGAATGGTTGGCTTCTTTGGTGTTTACATCAGAGTTGATAAGCACATCTGTTTCAGGCCATGAAAATCGGCCTGACCTAACGCTGAAAATAAAATGTTAATAATGAAATTCTTATAGTTTTTGTGGATTACGTTTTTATTTTTATTTTTGTGGATTGCAGACATTTATGTTTTTGAAATAACGAAACAAGCAACTTCATGAAATTATGGATTATATTTAAATGCAAAATAATTGTTGTCACTTGAAAATATTTACTATATGATGCGAAATAATGTCATGTGATAAAAAATGACTATAAGTAAATTGGTACGCCCCTCGTGCGCCACTAGCACGCCTCTAGTGTTGAGAATCGAAAGTCTTTGACAGTGGTTTGTTTACACTTCAATCAAAGTAGTCAATCGCGTTGAGAAATAACGTCAAATGGAGCTCGAACAAAGTAAAAATATTAGGCACAAGTTCCTGTGCTGAAGATGCCGAAAACAATAGTTTGTCGAGTGCTCAAAACCTACAAGGAAACCCTGAGTGTGGAAAGGAATCAGCAGACCTTTGAGCATCCTTGCCAGCGAAGGATGCAAGTCGTACAAAGCCAGTAAACATCCGAACCGGCATATGAAGCAGAATTCCGTGGCCAAACAGCGTGCAAGGCTCTTGTAGGACCGTGTTTTGACGAAGCACAAGGGCTGCACTTTGATCGATCACGAAACATACGTCAAACTCGATTTTAAGCTGCTTCCCGGTCGAATGATTATGCATCGCGACTAGACGCCTGGAAGATTCAAGTTCGTGTTTCCAATTTTACATCGAAGAATGTTTGAAAAAGAAAATAGAAAAATGAACATCTCTCTCTCTCTCTCTCTCTCTACGTCTGCCTCTGGCTCTGCTCTGCTCTGCCTTTGTCTTTGTCTCTGTATTCATCTCTGTCCCTCTCTTTATATCTGTGTCTCTCTTTATATCTGTCTCACTCTTTATATCTGAGTCTCTCTTTATCTCTATCTTTCTTTTTATCTCTGTCTCTCTTTTCGTCTTTGTCTCTCTTTTCATCATAGTCTTTTTTATCTCTGGCTCTCTTTTTATCTCTGTCACTCTTTTTATCCCTGCATCTCTTTTTATCTCTGTCTCTCTTCTTATCTTTATCTTTTTGTTTATCTCTGTCTCTCTTTTTATCTCTGCCTTTCTTCTTATCTCTTTTTTTTTGTTTATCTCTGTCTCTCTCTCTCTCTGTTTATCTCTGTCTCTCTTTTTATCTTTGTCTTTTTGTGTATCTCTGTCTCTTTTTTTATCTCTGTCCCTTTTCTTATCTCTGTCTCTCTGTTTATGTCTTTTTCTCTTTTTATGTCTGTTGACGGGCGAATTTCGGTCGCATAGCAATGTTCGGAAAATCTCTTTTTAGCAACGTACTATTTTGTAACGCAGCTTTACGCTGAAATTTATTGTTGGTTTTAAATTCATTTTGGGTAAGTAAGTAGGTATGAGACTTACATTTGGTATTCTTCGCAAACTTTTTACGTTATAATAATTCTTCGAGAATTCTCCCGGTCGCGAACTCTGTTCAATAAAGATAATAAATATAAATTTCACATTGTGTTTTACTCGGCTAAATTACTACCTTATTTCTCAACTAATTCACTTCATATCCGTAATATAAATGTTACTTTTTCGCACTTTATAAACTACTTTCTCCTCTGTTTTGTTCTACTAACTCTCAATCATTTCAACTGCCCATTGTTCTATCATCGAATCTTCTTTCCGTTTATCGATCTTTCAAACTGACGTTTCTCTACGAACTGTCAACCGTGAATAAAAAGGGCGTCACCGGGACTCACTTGGTAGCCGTCGGCAACTGCCCAGTGGGTTTGCCACATCCACCCGCCCGTGTAGTTCCGGTACGCCAAGAACTTCCGCTTCCGGACCTTCCGGCTCATCTCGAATGTCCAGCAGTGCCAACTTGGTGGCGGGTCTGCTGATTGTTCCTCTCGACGTGTACACCTCGGCCCGCCGAACTTGCCCGTCCTTCGCTTTAACAACATTGATGATCCGTCCTCGAAGCCATCCGATACGCTTACCGTCGTCGACCACCACCACCAGGTCACCGGGTTTTAACGGTTTCACTGGTTTGAACCATTTTGTACGACGAGTTAGAGTTGGTAGGTATTCACGAATCCAGCGACTCCAGAATGTGTCGATAAGGTGCTGAGCCAATTTCCAGCTGTCCCTCAGAGTTGAAGCATTTTCCGCCGAATCTCGAGAAGGTTGGTTTATGCCTTTCGTTCCGTAGAGAAGGAAGTGGTTTGGTGAAAGTGCCTCTTGTTCAGCGTGATCTAAAGGGATGTACGTAAGTGGCCTCGAAATTACTACTGACTCAGCTTCGAGTAGTACGGTTTCCAGGACCTCGTCGTTAGGATGGTGTGGATGGTCTGCGATCGCTACCATTGCCGCTTTCACCGATCTGACCATGCGCTCCCATGATCCTCCCATGTGGGGCGCCAGTGGTGGATTAAACAGCCATCTCGTGTTCGAATTCGTAAAAGTTACTGCGCAGTGTTCATAGACTGCTCGGAGTTGCTCTTTTAACAAGTTATTGGCCCCAACAAAGTTGGTTCCGTTATCGGAGCTAAACGTTTCAGGCGAGCCTCTGCGCGCCACGAACCTTCTTATGGCCATTACGCACGACTGGATTGACAGGCTGTGTACGGCTTCCAGGTGCACTGCTCTGACTGACAGGCATGTGAACAGTGCGATCCATCGCTTGACCAGGCTGCGACCCTGCTTTACGAAAATAGGCCCGAAATAATCAACTCCAGTGTGTGTAAACGGCCGTATGTAGGCGGTCAACCAAAATTCAGGCAATGGTGCCATAATCGGAGTTTGTGGTGCCGTTTTCTTAATTCGACAGACCTGGCATTGCTTGGAGATTTTTGTGACCAGCACGCGTAGCTGTGGAATCCAGAACTGCTGTCTGATCTCGTTCACGACTGTTTCATGGTTTCCATGCAGAAAGCGTATGTGGTAGTTTTCCACGAGCAACTTGGTTACCCAATGATCCTTGGGAAGAAAGGTAGGGTACTTCGCACGCATCGTCAACATGGGTGCTGCTGTTAAACGGCTATTCATTTTAAGGACACCATCATCATCTAGCATCGGGGACATTCTGAATAGTGCGCACGATCTATCGATCTGCTTCGGTTCTACTTCGGGATGTTCTTTGTTGAAGACAAGCGTTGCATACTCGTCCGCGTACTCCTGCAAATCAAGGCTTCGGCCTTCTGCAGCTCTTCTTGCGTCAACGGACCCTTCGTCTTATGTCCCTGGAATCTTGCAACTGCTCTGATAACATATCCTGCAGTACGGTGTAGCCTCGACCATCTGGAGAACCTTTCCACGTTAATTACCGGCTGCGGTACGGTCCGGTGATGAAGGAAAACTGCTCGGAGATCTTCTTCCGTAGTGAATACCTTTTTTGTTCCTGTCTGCCAGGTTTCATCTGATTCCCTAAGAAACATGGGCCCGGCATACCAACAGGTGTCTGGATTGAAGCTAGGGCCGTCTCTCCCCATTTTGTTGCTTGGTCTGCTATATTGACCTTGGATGGGACCTTTCGCCGCTCGTCCACGGTAGTTGTGGACAATATCTCTCCCACTCGGAAGCCAACGAACTGATGATATCGTCGCGTTTCGGATCTCAGCCATGCGAGGACGGTCGCAGAGTCTGACCAGAGATACCTAGCAGCCACTGGAATTGTCAACGCCTTGCATATACTGTCCAAAAGTCTGGAGCCAATACGGGCCGCTTTTAACCCCAGTCGCGGAATTGAAAGGGGCTTTAGCGGCGCTACCTTGGTTTTTGCTGCTATCAGTGTACACAAAGGTACATCATTGCAACGACTGCGGAGATACGCAACGCAAGGGTACGCGTTCTCACTCGCATCTACAAAGATGTGTATTTGCGAGTCTTTCTGAATGACTTCAGTACAGGAAAAGTAGCATCTTGGTACGCGAACCTCGTTGATTTTTGATAGTTGTCCGCTCCACTTGTACCAATCTTCCAATATTTCACAACCGAATAGATCCAATCCAATCCAATTCTCCAAATTCGCTGCATGATTATCTTTCTATGCACTGAGAAGTGCGCCAGGAAATTCGCCCGTCAACAATGTCTGTCTCTCTTTTTATCTCTGTCACTCTTTTTATCCCTGCCTCTCTTTCCATCTCTCTCTCTCTCTCTCTCTTTCCATCTCTGTCTCTCTTTCCATCTATGTCTCTCTTTCCATTTCTGTCTCCCTTTTTATCTCTGTCTCTCTGTTTATGTCTGTTTCTCTTTTTATGTCTGTCTTTTCTTTTTAACTCTGCCCCTCTGAAATTCGGAGGTAGGGCACTTATGGTTAGGGCCGCTTTTTCAAGACACGGAATGACTACTCTTGGTACCATTTCGACCACGATGAATTTGAAAAGCTGTACAGAGTTGCTAGACACCGTACGGATTCGATTTACTGAAGCCATCGTGCCATAAAACTTCATTTAAGCAATATGTGTAATCGTTTTTGGATCGAGGCATCGAGATTCTGAACCGGCCAGCCAATAGTTCGGTTCTAAATCCCACCGAAAACTTGCGAGGCATCCTGGCACGGCTATTTTTGAGCTAGAAACTTCCGTTAGAGAAGCTTGGAACTCAATTCCGTTCAAAACGCTACGCAACCTCGCGGACTGCATGCCGAAACAATTTTTTTGAACCATACAGGAAAACGGAAAGCAAACCACATATAATCAATGGTTTACCGAAGGCGGTAAGAAAATATACGAAAATGTTTAAAAGTCAATATTGGGTTAAATTGTGTAGCTAACTACTTGTTTCTGGTGACAGTGTAGTTGTTTTTTGAGTGCTACATCAGAACATTGCGATTATTTTTATTGCAAAGAAGTGATAACGAGTTTACTGTTCACCCAGAAGACACCGAAGGAGATTTCCAAGGTGTTAGGATATCATTTGACAACACTCCTAAGCAGCGGAAGCCGCGAAGTGGAGGTCCACAGTTTGCACGTAGGTACGCCTAACGCGATCAAAACGGTTCGAGCAGCCTGGAACGTTCCATCGGGAAAAATTGTCAAGGAAGTCAACCTTTCTGAAAAATCCATGAGAAAAATCATCATAGAAGACTTGCACTGCTTTCGTTGTTGAAGAAGGAATCAATAACAAACCTGTTCATCGACGAAAGGCCGTTCACAGACCGGTTCTTTTCACCGAAGAAACTTGAGGATGTTCTGACAAAGTGAAGTTTGGGTTCCAAATCAAAAAGCCGGTTGGTATCATGATGTATGGCTTGGACCAGCGTCGAATGGTTTGACAATGCCGCCTGTTTTCATAGAAGCTGTTGTTAAAAACAATACCGAAGTGTATATCGGTATTATGAAGAACCTCATTCTTCCCTGGGTAAGACCAACTTCTCACATTGAGTAAATTTGCTTTGAAAGACCTAATAAAGATAACTAAACTCGTAAATATTTAAATTATTGCTAAAAGTGGTGAAAACTGCGATTCTCTGAAAAATTACAAAAGTTCCTAAACGGAAGAGCAACTACGACACACACTGTCTCTTACACTTTTTTAAAGAAACACATTGATTTTTTCTACTCAAAACCTCAATGATATGAACCCAAAAGAGCAATAGTTCGAACAAATTGCGTATGGTGCAATTTTCTCTCACCCTTTCAACACCCTTTATGTTGTTAGTAATTTTATGAAACAACTGTCTGACGAACATCATGGTTATTCTGAGGAGACTTTCATATCTGTTCTCGATAGATTTACCATTGCAGGAATATTCTCACTTTTTGAGCATAACCTAAGTCTAGGAAGCAGTTTTTTTTTTAACATGAAAGAGAATCTGCATACAGACTCCTGAAGAACTCAGTGTGTGGGGATGAGGGTGCTAACTCCTCGACCCACGAAAAACTGAGGTGGCTCTTAGTACTCAGGGCAAAGCCCCATGCCGGCCCGCCATACCTCGCCGTACCTTTCTTGCAGGCGTAGTCGACGTGACTGGTAAATGACAACTTATCGCCGATCGTGACCCCCCAGTACCTCAAAGACCTCTTCGATTCAATTGTGCAGTTACCTGTATTAATCATCGAATGTTGCTCCCATTTTCGGTTTTTAACAACCGTAATCTCGGTCTCATGGTGAACTAGCTTTCCTGGGACTCATCCATCTCTCCGCAATGCCAATGGAGTGCGAGGTCGTTAGCCCCAACTCTTCGATGGATTCACCACATATCTCAAGGTTGGTCGTCTGCAAACCCGTCGATCTTCACCACGTTCGGAAATTCAAGCCGTTGTAGTTCGTCGTACACCGTGTTCTATGGCACAGGGCCCAGCATCGAACCTTGTGGGACGCCTGCGGTGATCTGAACACGTTTCTGGCCTACCTCTGTATTGTACACCAGTACGCGATTCTGGAAATAACTTCCCAGAATCTTATACAGATATCCCCTAACATGAGAGCGTTGAAGCGAGTCAGCGATAGCCACCCAACTGGCGGTATTGAACGCATTTCGCACGTCAAGGGTAACCACTGCATAGAAGCGGACACCTCGGCTCTTGCGCTGGATTGCCACCTCGGCCGTCTTGGTGACGGACAGAATTGCATCCACCGTTGACATCCCTTTACGGAAGCCAAACTGGTTTTTCGTGTATTTGGTCAGTTTGTTGAGAGTAACCCGCTGTCTCCAACAGGCATATAGGTCTATATGCCGATGGATCCCCTGGTGGCTTCCCTGTCTTCGGTAGCAATACTAGAGTCTGGATTTTCCAGGCGTCCGGGAAGACGCCCTCGCCCAAACATCTTTGCATAGCCACCCTGAACATTCCGGGCGCCAATGAAATAGCCATCTTGATGGCCAGGTTCGGTATACCGTCAGGTCCAGGCGATTTGTTTACCTTCCGATTTGCCGATTTGCCTATCGCAACAAGTTCCTCGTTTGTAACGGTCGGACCGTTAAAGGAAACCAGGGTCTCTGGTCATGGCTCGGAAAGAATCCCCTAATGATGACCTGTAATATCTCTGGCGATTGCTCGGTTGGAGCTGTCGTGCTCTTGGTTTTGGCCATTACCACCCGATAGGCGTCACCCCATGGGTTCGCGTTGGCTTTCGAACACAGACCCTCAAAGCAAGCTCGTCTGCTCGCCTTTATCTCTTTCTTAAGTGCAGCCTTAGCGGTTCCTTCAAAGTCCAACCGCGCTCTTTGCATCCTCCTTCTAGCTCGGTGGCAGGTTCTCCGGAGATCGGCGATCGTCTCTGTCCACCAGTAAACCGGCAACCTTCCATCCCTAGGTTTGACCTTTCTGGGCATGGTTGCGTCGCACACTCGTGTAAGTAGTGCTACGAGTTGATCACCGCAAGGATCTTGGGTAGCGCTCAATCTCTGTTCCCGCTCTAGCGCCTCTTTAAATACTTCTTTATCGAAGTACGACGTCCTCCATCTACGAACGACCGGAGTGGGTGCTCCTCTCTCTGCGCGCTGCCTAGCGCTGTAGGTGATGCCTGATGCGAACCGCCAGGTGGTCACTATTGGTGTAGCCATCCTCCACTCTCCAGTTGTTCAACAGCCTAGGGCTGCAGAACGTCACATCGATAATCGACTCCGCTCCGTTTCTATGGAAGGTACTATTAGTACCTACGTTGAGTCTGGCCTGGGCCTCAAGCAATATCTAACGCCGAGGCGTTGAAGTCGCCCGCTACTTACAGTGAGCTACGGCCAGTTAGCTCCGTTTTCATCCGATCGACCATTTGTGTGAACTGTTCAATCGACAATCTCGACGGCGCATAGCAGCTACAAATGAACACTCCGTTCACGTTTGCGACCGCGAAGCCCTCGTTTGTGGTGGACACAACCTTCTGGACTGGGAATTTGCTCCTCATCCATAGTACCGCCTTATTAGACCTATCCGTAACCCAGTTTCCGTTACCGGCAAGGATACGGTATGGGTCAGATATTATTGCGACATCTGTTCCTGACTCGCGAACTGCCTTACACAACAGTTGCTGAACCGCCTCACATTGGTTTAGATTCAATTGGGTTACCCGGACTGTGTTTTGCTTCTTGGTTTACCTTTGTGGGCCGGACGTGCTTGTCCTCTGGTTTCCCAGAGCACGTAATGCATTTAGGGTGCTCATTGCAGTCCCGGGCCTTGTGAACTTTTCCTCCGCACCTTTGGCAGAGATCGCTCCTATCGGGGCCTTACATTCCCACGACATATCCTCGCTCTCGAGGCACTTAAAGCACGCCTTGGGCGGCTAGTGCAGACTCAGTGGGCAAACAAACCACCCCACTTTGAGTTTTCCCACTTTTAGCGTCAAGTCTACGGTGGCAACTGGTAGTCGTATTGTTGCCATTTGAGTCTCAAGTGGACCCTTTCGCAGCCGTACGGCTGTTGTGGCAACCTTGACCCCACACGGGGCCTTGATGACAGTGAAGATTTCACCAGCCTCCGTGATATCGTTCAAGTTTTAACATTGGAGCCCACTCCCGCTCCTTGGGGCTGTTCGGTCAGCTTTTTGTAAGCTGAGCCCTTCAGCTTAGTGTCCTTCTTAAGCTCTAGGATCATTTCACCGGTGCGAGTACAGCGGATACTCCGCACGCCGGTGCTCAGATCCGCGAGCTTAGCGTAGCCACGCATCGTCTTGAGGACCTCGGAGTACTTAGACTCTTCGGTCCTCACGATGAGGGCCTCACCTCGGTTACGCTTTCGCGCCAGGCTTCGGTTCGCTCCATACAGAAGCGCGGCTTGCAGCGATTCTCTCGAGCAAGCCTGGCGAGGTAGATTTCAATAAGAATGAACTAGCCAACTCGAAGAAATTTATAGGTTGAATTTAATATTTTGAGAATTGATAAATAATTTAATTAAACTTCAAAGTAAACCGTATCGCGTAGAAAGCTTTGAAATATTGCAGCACAAGCTCAATAGACTACTAGAAATGATTCTTACTAACCGAGTTTACTGTAGCAAAATCATCAAGATTCTCGTCGCAGTGCATGTTACGTACGGCAATTACATCGTAAAGGAATGAAAACAATCAAGACTAGCCCAAGACTCTCGGATACGATATAGCCAAAAATACAATACCAGCAAAGCAACCGGCTGGAGGCTCCATCTGAGAGAATGAAACTGAAGCAGAACCTAGTGACCAAAAATGCACACTCGGTAGTTTCATAGGGTTTCACGAAATACCGAGGACCTGTACTAAACATGGACGAAACTTGTATGAAGAAAGCTTTTGGTTTGCTTCCTGAGCAAAAATATAATCTGTAAGATCTTGGTCAGATTCAGCAAGGTGCCATTATAGTCTGGATGCAATTTAGTGGACAATGGGTGTATTTCATCATTTCGGGACTTCAATCCACCCAACTGCCATCAACTCCGTTCAGTACGAAAATATGGGGCAATCGTCAAGCAGGAACAAGAGAAAAGCGGCAAGGCAACTTGGAATGCTGTAAAGATGAAGAGCTGGTGGGATAAAATGGTCAACTAAATTGGCCAAGAAAGTGTCCAAGAAATGATGGAGGGCACCTGACGAAACCCGAGCAGGAGACAACAACATATGAATACCAAATTTTGATCTTGATAACTGGCCTTGGTATTGAAGAGCTCAGATTAAGAGGTAAAATACCTTAGCAAAATACCTAAGAATTGCATGCAAAATATCTCTCGAATAACAAAACTTGTTATTTCAGATACCTGGGAGGTACTATTTCGGTATTGTCAATTTGATATTCGCATAACATTGTGGGAACAATTTGATGGTGTTATCCTCAGGTATTTTATCTCTTAATCTGAGCTCTTAAATGCCAAGGCCAGTTATCAAGTTATTCGTTCCTACTCGGGAAGTATTGACAATTCCGCTAGAGCACGGCAGGTTGTGAAAATTGCTTCGAAATAGTGCTTAACAAATGCCCTACGCTCAATTTCAAATTACTTCTATTAAATTTTCACAACCTTCTGTGCTCTATCGGAACAATCAATACTTTCTCTTTATATCTTTGTTATAACAAAAAAAAAATACTGTCCACTCCTGGAGCTTCATGATGATGAGAATTTTTTTCCTTACTTAAGAGCAATAAATGATCCAAATTTACTAGTTCTGAAAAAATATTCAAATAAATCGTGTGACACGAAGGCTCCCTAATTTTGTAAAAGCTTCATCCATTGAACTTCTTGAAGTCCAAATAAATCCAGACATCTGGCACCAGCAACCTAAATCAATAAGACGATGGACACCAACATTGGTGTAACATGCGTTGTGACATTTAAATAAATGTCCAAAAAGTGTTTCTAAAAATCGATTTGAAACAACTATAAAGATGCTGTTAATTCTACACACAGATTGTGCATACGCAAAATATTGAATCGATGAAATGAGCTAAAACCAAGTTCTTTTCTTCTAACTTTGACAATGCAAATTATTGATCCTTAATTCCAGTAGCTTTTCTTATTTATACAGTACATAAACTTTTCTTCGTCAAATTGTTTCACCGTCTTCAGACCACCCTCGCAGAAACGCGGGTTCTGTTTCATTAATTTCACCAAGTAAAATCTTAATCAATCTCCCCCAGACTCGCTTTCATCTGCAGCACCATGGGTAGGAACTCAACTCTACAGTAAGCTGGTAAAAGTTACCATGTATGTGTAAGCTTGCTCCAATGCGCTGGAATGCATCATAAAATCGAGCGCAGCCAGCAGCAGCATGTTAGGATATAATAAATTATACCTCCTCATCCCTCTTGCATCCGTTCGCTGACTTCTTTTGGGGAGCTCAAGGATCGCAGAGGGTGGAACACCATATTCCGTTCAATGTTCCCCTTATTACATATGTGTGAGTGTGGGTGTTTATTTCTGGAGCAATGTGTGAAAAGAGCATACAAGTTAAACGTAAATCTCAGAGCCTTAGTCTTATTTGGGCTATTCCGAGAACTGAGCTCCGTCAAGGCATCATCATTTGAAACCACGCTCTTTTCGGATATTCATCTTGATGTTTGCACATAAAATGGAACGATTGCGTGGGAGCATGATTGCATTCCCTTTCCTTTGGTTGAGCGATAGTAACCCTGTTTTACCGCAACATCCCAGCCATTGGATGCACGGGATTCTCCTGCCCGCCATGCTGTTCAGTTCCGGACCGATGCGGGATTGCAATTTTGCGTGCCCGACTCGAATGCTCCACTGCTCGGGTGTCGCTTACTCGAAATTACTGTGACTTGTTCCTCGGAAGAAGGAGAAGCTTCCACTTTCAGCGTACCATCCGTGTTTGAAATTCGTGCCAAGTGCTATAATAGAGGAATCATAAAGCGAACGTTCCACTCCCCCATAATTCCAAAATAAGAACTTTCACGCACCTTCACTGCACTGCACTTGATCCGAACTGAAGCCGACAGGAAGAGAAATGATCTCCCATTTAAATCGCATGACTTTCGGATATATATTTCCGCCATATTTCACTTCCACACGGATACAAGAAAAAGCTACTAAATACTGCTGCTCCTTTTCCCGAGCTGGCGAACCTGACTCATTGGTGGTTTTCCATTTTTAACTCACAGCTTTCCGCCGAACGAGACGAGGTCATAAAAGACAAACAAATGTCGGGGAAATTTACGAGTCCATACCTTGTTGTTGGTCGTTTCGTTTCGCATTAGGGAACTTTTTCTTATTTGCTCAAACGATGACAAAGTGGCAGCCGTTACCGTCTGCCATGTCGTTGGGCTAATTTGGGTGGATCCTTTTTGGATTGTTGAACAAACGCAAGTTTCGCGCATTAGCTAGAAGTGGAGTATTAAACAGGTCGGAAATCTAATTCGAATTGAGAAACTTCTCCAGGCAAAGTGTAATATCATAATATAATAGACTTATGACCCTAGCAGCACACTTGTCGCAAATCAGTTAAAGTTACTTGCATGCAACTCAATTAAGTCACAATCAAGTTACTGAAACCAATAATGTCAGTTTTGTGTTGCTTGGGGAAACTGTTGAGAGCAAAGAATGAAAAAATAAAGATTTTTCCATTTAAATCTTTAGGTGAAACGGTACAGTCAGAGTACAATCTCCATCCATAACGGGTTTACGCTAACGTTAAGATGTATGCGTCTGAAATATATTATATAACATTATCAGCCAGCGTCGAGTCAAGATCATGGCAATCTCGAAGCAAAATTGAAAATGTAATGCTAATTAATAATTAAAATTTGACATGTAATTACTAGACTAGAATAACGAAAATGGGCTCCAGCTTATGTTTGAAGATCAGTGAAAAACCGAAAAAAGTGAACTATTTAAAAATCTCTTTAGGTTTCTCTAACCCATCTATAAGTTTCCTTGAGGTTTACCACACAACTCAATGCAAAAAGCTTTCAAACTGAATCTCGCTAAGTTCTACAATATCTCTGAATACTGAATAACCAACCATCACTAACCCAAACAGCGCACAACGGTTAACAATGGTTGCAGCAACTTGATTGGGACTTAATTGAGTCATAAAGCAGTCGACTCAACCGATTCCTAACAAGTGAGGTACTAAAGCCTGTCCACGTTAAATTTCGGACACTTTTCTCTCAGAGTAAATTTTGAATTATTTCACGGATCGCTGAAACATTTCACTTATATGACAACTGAAACTTTTCACTTTATTTTGTTTTACAACATGTTTACATTCTTGTTCCATTCAATAAAATGACGTCGATCACGTGGAAGTGCGCAAACGCATTTTGTACGAACGGCAGCAAAATCCGAATGTATCGGCACACGATCTTGCCAAGAAACTAAAACTACCGAAAAGTACCGTGTTTTGTATTTGCAAATTATCTGTTGTGTTTGCAATTCATTTGACTTCGCTTGAATGTGGATCGGAAGGTTGAAAGTGGAACAAATCGAAAAGTATGCTACCGAAAAATGGACAAGAAGGTGGTAGCCACTATTGAGAAAAATCCCAATCTTTCTGTGCGAAATTGTAGTTAGAAAAGTTGGGGTTCAAAATCATGCGTACGAAAAGTGAAGCCGAGGCAAGGACTGAAGGCGTATACCAATTTACACCAATTTTTGCAAAAAAATTCTTGTACCATAATGGACGACGAAACATACGTACCGTAAAACGAGGTGACTTCGATCACATTTTGAACTATTTCTTGAAATTTTCTATGATAATCATCTTTAAAATTTTGTTTTACATTTTTAGAACCAGTACTGGTACACAGAAATTTTAAAAATTTATTATGTCAGATGAACTTTAAAAAAAATGTTTAATTCCCGCGGTAAATTTTCAATAATGGGGTGATTTCGATCAAAATCAATTTTATGCAATTGAAGTGCTCAAATGAATTAAAAAAACACAAAATTTTTATGCAAACCGTTTGATGCAGATGTCTCTCGCATAGCACAGGGGTGGAGCATTCCCCAAAGGGAACGTTCATTAATTATGTCACGCAAAAAAGGAAAAATTTCAAAACCCTCCCCCTTTTTCATGTTTTTTATGGACCTTAAATTTTGTGTACAGATTGTCACAATTCCCAAAGCTCCCTTCCATTAAAAGCATGACATAATTTATGAGCGACCCATCCATTGCTATTATTGAGTAGTTCACCATAATATTAGACAAACAGAAATACCTCACTCATGTCGTTTTTAAATCGGTACTACACCGGTGTAAGGACGCCAACACTACCGTGAATCGCATATCCGTCCCATATGGATAAAAAATCAAGAAAATATGGTACTGATATGTGATTCACGGCAGAATAAGTGCGAGTCATTAACAGCTAAGGAAACGTTCGTTAATCGTTTCGTCGATCAATTTTTTTTTATTCAATAATTTGTTTATGTATACAAAATTAATATTTTTTCGATTAGCTTGGAGAGATGAATGTTTAAGTAATCTGAATGGTGGTTGTCGATTTTTTTAAGAATCATTTTATTGCATATATTCATGATTGTTGTTGGGCTTGGTAAAAAGTACCAAAAGGAGCATTTTTTTTAAAATATATTTTATAGCGAAGGAAATAGAGAAATGCTAAAATCAAAATGCATTTACAAACCCTAATAAATTCTGAATTTATATGGTTAAAAACTTAAAAAATTCAGGCACTTGGAGAAGGATAATTTTAAATTGAATAAATATCGGACTTGGCGGTCGAAGTTACCGCGCTCTACGGTACTCGAAGTCTTTGAACAGCTTCCGAGTTTGGCTTTTTACACCGCAATCCAAAGAAACGCCGTTGCCGAGCATTTCTGGACAAAGAATGTGTCCAAATTCCAGAAGAAGTATTTGACTTGGCAGGCCATATGTAGTTGTGGTCGAAAATACCGCCACTATCAATGTACGAGAACGAATGTCTGCAAAAGCGGTTGCTACCGTTAATCAGAAGCCACGACTCTCCAGCTCTGTTTTGGCCTGATTTGGCTTCTTGTCACTATGCGAAATCCGCCCTGGAATGGTATAAGTGATCAAATACGTGCCAAAACAACCAATTCACCAAACTGTCCAGAACTTCACCCAATCGAGAAACACTGGGCTCTAGTTGAGCGGAAACTCTTCGAAACTACGAAGAAATCAAATTGTACCGATGATTTCAAGGGAAAATGACGAGTCGCCACGGCGGACGTATCTGAGGATACCGAACGGAACCTGATGGCCGGTGACCACAGAAAGTTCGAAAATTTAATGAAAAAGGATTAACATCTTAATCAACTGTTTCTGATGTAGATATAACTCTATTTGTGACTTATTGTGACATAAACAATCGGTTTTGTTGAATTATGTGCAATTTTTTTGCTGTTGTTATTGTGTTGTCCGGAATTTAACGTGGACAGGCTTTATTTAGAAGAGGACTTCACAGGGCCCTTTTGAATTCCTTAGCACCTTTTAAATGGTTAATATATTTTTAAATATCTTTAGATTCTTCTCACATCAATTTTTATTATCGCTTCGAGCTTAGAGAAAAGCTGCTTGGTTGCTGCTAAAGTATGCTCGATGGAATTTTACTTAGACTTCCAATTGCTGAGAGTATGATTGGGAACTTTTTGGATTCTGAATTTGCTCTTTTGCTTGGTTTAGCCTCTTGAGTAGCTTCACCTGGTGTGACATTAATGATGCTCAACCTGGTCTGACATTAATAAAACTTTGTTTCTTAATAGAAAGCCGAATTTCTGGATTTTTCGGGATAAACTATGTTTCAAAAATATGTTTACCATTGTGTGTCCAACTAAAAAAAAACAACTCTATGAGGCCGACAAGGAACATTTGTGCCCACAAAACTAAAATGTAGCAGCTTTGAAGTCATGAACTCAACCAATTCTCAAAATTGTGTAATATGAAATATGAACATCGTACATCTTCGGAAAATTCTGATCGAATAGATTAGAATAAGAAAATCAGCAGTAATGATGGGGTAGAGAACGGCTTTAATCAGGGGTGACTGTTCCAATCAGTTGTAAGGAAATAGGTCATTTGTTTCAATATTTTATGACAGTCGCCATTTGAAAAATATCTCTTTGCCATCCTACTCTGAGCATAAGCTTGCTTTATATTTACGCTTAGCAATGATATAGAGACAGATTAAATTTACGAGTCGTGTTTAAAACTATACACAAGATTTAGGTAATGCGGAGAAGGGAAGGCTGATACCTTATAGCCACCGCTGGCTTCCAATTGACAAGAATTTGGAACGGTATGGGAGATACATCCAATCCAAACAAGCTCTTTAGCTGGGAAATTCAACTTAGTCTTCCTAAAAACGACGGATTTGAAATTGTCCATGATTTAGCGATATTCTTTGTAGCCGACCTGTCTTACTAATGTTGGGCGACACTTCTTTAGCCAGCAATACTAGTGTCATATTTGCAACAGTTGTTAGCTAGAAAACTGAAATCAATTATCTGCTAATTACTAGTAACTGGTCAAGCTAATACTGCTAGTAAATGCCTTTCCTACACACATTAGCGATGATGGCTACGAATTCAAATTCTTGGCTGCCTAGCAATGGTTGCCTAGCCAAAGGCGATAGAGCCATCAGCTACCTGGCGTATGGTTTTTCTCTGGTTTTTCAGGGTACTTCCGGGGTCACCACCAGCTGCCAATTCAAAACTGGCTCATTGCCACTCTAAGCCAGCTTTAAAGCTGCCAAATAAATGGAACATTTTGCGAAGGTGATCCCTTTTAATATCATTCAGACTCCATGAAACCTGTGGAAAACCATGACATCCCTTACACCATATGTCAAACGTCACGTATAGATTGGGAAGTCGGAGGTCCCACTGTTCGTCATGGCTCCATAAAATTCTTCACAGATGGCTCAAAAATTGGAACAAAAACGGAAACAGGAATCTTCGGCCCTGGGGTAGAAATCTCAGTGACGATGAGAATTTATCCAAAGGTTTTCCAAGCGGAGATCTTTGCTATAATAAAATGTGTTAACGTTTGTCTGAAGAGAAAATATAGACATGCAAATATTGGTATTTTTGCAGACAGCCAAGCGGCATTCAAAGCGTTAAGTAATTTTAAATGCACATCCAAACTTGTCTGGGAATGCATTCTTTCATTGCGAAAGGTGTGCCAAGAGAACTCGGTATATTTATTCTTTGTATCTATACTGGCCTAGTCATTTGAAAAACATTGGCCAGGTTCAGAATGATAACTGTCGTTTCTGTAACATGGAACGTGAAACCTCGGAACATCTGCTTTGCAGTTGTGATGGTATGTACAAGAGCAGACTCAAATTTCTGTACAGTGGCTTTATGCAACCTAAAGGATTTTGGACTGCAAATCCTGGAAAGGTGGTGAGTTTTATAAACTCAATTATGCCTGACTGGGAGACGCGTCTTAGGATGGTCACTTGACGAGCTTTATTATGCGAATTAGAATAGTAAACAGGGGTATACCACAAAAGTTTAACTCAGTGGACGCAGTGGTTCTACACCTCAACAAAACAAAATATCGTTCACTGCTGCATTTCCCTTACTTGCATTTGAAGTCTGTGATAGGAAAATACTTAGCATTTATTAAATTTACTCTGCAAAACGAAAGACATAAGACTTCACCTAATATTTGCGTTATTTTCAATAGTTTAATATTGTAAATCAATAAAGTCCAATATTGGAATCGACCCGTAGAAATATTTTCAATCGATTGGGGCAAGCGTTATGAAAATGTATGGAGAAACGACTGAGATATTAACGCTCAAAACCTGACCGCTTTTCGTGACGGTCACAATAGGTTTTTTTTAATTGACCACAGTATAGAAAACAAAGACGTAGACTTAAATTTTAACAAGATTTCCGTCTGGTTCGCTTGGAACCTCATGAAAACATCATAAAATAACTGTTTGATGATTTTTTAAAGGACTTTCTAAGGAACTGTCTGTAAACATTGATCTGAAAAGCTTTTGCAAGGCTTTTCTGTAAAATTTTCTGCAAATCTTCCATGGACAATCTTTAATTGGGATTTCCCTTGAGCCTTCCTCTAGATTATTTTTATATTTTTCAGTTCCCACTCTCAGGTTTTTCACATGAAAATCATGAAGATCTCCATATCCTCATTTTCTTTTTTAATTGTGAGCCAATTGTTGTGGTCTTCCATATCGATATGAGGGTATGATTGTAATTGCCACACAATCATAAGAGCAAGCAATAAGCAATTAAGAGCAAGCAATAAGCTAATGATTGCGAAAACAATAAGTTTTAAACGCTAAGAAAAAAATCAGAACGTTCCGGAGAGCCTTTCGGTCAATTGAGCATTGACCCTTTCTCATACAATTCAACATACAACCCTTGGACGTTCCATAGAAAGCAGTACGCAAACGGAAAGGACTAAGTGCAGCTTGGAAATCTTGGGCGAGACTCTGAAAACCATTTGGCACGTGTGGATTCGTATTTTTTTTTTTTAAAGACAGCCATAAAATCCGGCTTCGAACCAGCCGGTGAGCTGAGATGTTGAACAGATACCGAGATAGTTACCGTGAAAAATCATCACACCAAGATTGAACATTTTATCGTCTACACCTGCGACTCGGTGGAAATACGGCTGGCAATCGAATGTTGTCACCTTTTTGGGAGAAGTTCAAAACATTTCAAGCGTTGAGCTTCGCATCAATGTTGAATCGGAGTGAATGAAATTTCCACACAGTTTTCAGTTGCCGCAGCAAACCCCCATTTCACGCCACTATGCGTCCGCGCTTCCCAACGTATTGCACCATAATCGAAAATGGCAGATGGAAGTACTTTGTAGCAATTTTCCTTTCAACTTCGAAAGATCGTGGCTTCAGTCGGTCTAAATGCTGCAACTGTTGGTAAAATGGCACCGAGGGCACATCGGGCATTTGAATGTGAGCGGCGGGATTTGCCATTTTGATTGCCTTTTAGCCTCCCCCGTGTTACACCGAATATGTTTCCGTTCGACGGAATGTGTGCAATTCCACCCGGTTTTTCGCTTCTGATGTGGTAGGTAGGTACGTGGTCTGGAGCCAATTTACTGTTGCTGTGCTCGTCTGTGGCTCGTTCATATTTTTCATCGGGATGCCATTGTTCATAATTGGTTTTCCAAAGCAACCATCTGCATGGCACGATGATTCCACTTCAAATGGCGGAATTGGAAAACAACACCGTCGCTTTTCGTGGGTTGAAGCACGGCGAAAGGATGAGGATGCTCTTTGTAGTTCGCCCTAATCCAAGCGGTACAGAGGTGGATGAAGTCCGGTCGGAAGAAGCTTCTGCAGCTTAGTTAATGGAAAATGACAGCTGATTGGAGGTGCGGTAGAAAGCTACAAATTAGTTTGGGAGATACTGCAGTTAAAGGGCTTGGAAGGAAGATTTCGCTATCAAATCAACACGCTACGAACGTAGAAGATTTCGTACGTTAATGTAAGTATCCCAAAATATAGGCACTAATTGGACCTCAGATAGCTTATTCGGTGGTTTCACGGTATTACCAAGGCCAAATGCAGCGAGTACGATTCCCGATTCGGTGGCTTGCCAAACAATATACTATCCCATGCATCGGTATTGGCATCGTACCTTATCTTACCAATCAGACCAAGGCCGGTGTGGCCTCTGCTGTACACAAAAGTTGTCTCCATTGTAATCGGTCCATGCCTGTAACTCGCCAGCCTCGCTGCCTGCGGAGAGTCCTCAGGTCGCCTTCTACTTGATCGATCCACATTGCTCGTGGCGCGCCTCTTCATAACCATTTTAACAGGGCTGTCGTCTGACATTCTTACGACATACCCAGCCCATCGTAATCGACCGATGTTAGCGATGTGTACGATTGGAGGTTCTCCCAGCAACTGATGCAGTTCGTTGCGTCTTCCATCTGCACTCCACCGTAGATCGTACGCAGCACCTTCAGTTCAAAGACACCAAGGGCGCGTTGGTCCTCCACTAGCAATATCCATGTTTCGTGGCCGTAGAGAACTATCGGTCTAATTAATGTCTTGTAGATGATCAACTTTGTGGTTCGGCGAACTTTGTTCGATCTTAGCGTCCTTCGGAGTCCAATGTAGGCATGATTGACAGCCATAATGCGCCTTCGTATCTCTCTGCTGGTGTCGTTATCGGCAGTCACCAATGAACCCAGATACACGAACTCGTCAACTACCTCGATTTCATCACCGTCGATCTGAACTCGTGGCAGGAGGCTAATATTGGCATCAAAAACTCTTAAATTATAAATGTGGACATGCATTTAGACCAATAAGTTGAGGGCAAGCGATCAGCTGATTTTTCACAATGAGTTTGACATGTGAAGACATAGAAGATCGGTGCTGATTGCGATATCTAAAATGGCTATTCAGATTCAATCCTTGAAATGCAGTATATATCTGAAATATTCTCGGCTCCCCAGTTTGGCAGGCTGTAAAAACGATTCGTGGGGTAAACCAAGGTCACCACAAGCGGTAAATTGTAATATAAGGGTGTTGTAAGGCTAATATATGGCTGATAAACATACAAGCGTTTATCAGCATTATACTGAATTTTTGGCTATAATTTTTTGTTTTTTTTTTTTGTTGTTTGACCATTAAAAAAAACAATTCAAAGAGATGTCTTACGCATGACCACTAATATATGTGGATGATTTCAATACTTTCCTGTCTGAAAAAAAAAAATCAGAGATATGTCACCATAGATAAATTGATCCGTTTCCGTTGATTCGAGATAATGTCACACACTTAATTTGACTCTAATATATTCAGTTATGTTCAACAAGCTGCCAAAACAGGAAGAACGGTGCGCGTATAGTACAATTCTTCCAGACGAACGAATATCGTGGAAAACTCATAGGAGGAAAGATATCCAAAGCAACATCGCTGGTTTTATCATGGTTTTATAGCATTCTTGAAGTCTAATTCATGCTCTTCAGAACCCTTATAAAACCAAAATTGTTACTTGGGATTCCAGTATCCACCGTATATTGAATCCTGGTATTCGTGAGAGTAGCCTGGAAGAGATGTGTCCAGCTCAAAAACATAATATCTACTACTATTTTAAAGGTGATAGTACAAGTTCAAGCACAAGTTGGATTCGAAGGTTATGTGTAGCAATAAGTATGCCACAAATGAAGGGAAAACTGAATCCTTTTCTTAGTCATCTCTGGCTGCCAAATTGCGGGAATATGCAACGGTAAGTTGTATAAGCTCAAGAGAAATCAAACAATCTCTTCAGCTAAATCATTTGAATAGATTTGCACTTGGGTTCAGAAATTTGATACTCAAGGCAACCTGGAGACTGCCAATTACTGTTAACAATAGTATGGATGGTCCATTCCTGACCTTCTTATTTCTTAGCGTTTCAAGCTTATGGCTTTCACAATTAACTTATTGCTTGCTCTCAACTTAGAGTTCTAAATGCACTTCCACAGTTACTAATTGAGAGCTTTCGATGGCAGGTACCATTTTTGGCATTAGTACATATGATTATTGTGTGGCAAGTACAAACATACCCTATGCCCAGGGAGTCGAAAACTTTTCCCAAACGAAAAATTCCAAGACCAGACCAGTTTTAACCCAGTCACCTCCAGCAGGTATTGCTTTGTAGCTGCGTCTTAACCGACTGAGCTAAGGGAAGACCATTCATGAACCTAGTCTGATTACTCTAAGGGTTGTTTTGTTGTGTAAATGTATATTTGTGACCTGGAAACTAACCCTCAGAGCCATCGGGTGGCCTTCCGGATCATCCAGAACAACCGGAAAAAGAATTAATTTGTGATATCAGTCTATTTTTCTATTTTCTATTCAGTCTATTTTTCTAAAGTATTCCGAATGCATCATTCGAATTTATACTTGTTATCTGAACTACGAAAACTAAAGTACTTCTGAATACCTCATTTGAGTACACTCAAACAAGTAATCTGGAAATTGTCCCTAAGAGCCCCTGGTAGTTTTTTGGATGATCCGGAGCATCCTTGAAAGTGGTCAGTTGTTAGAAATAATCTCAAGGGGTTTGCGGTTTTTTTTTTTGAGTTCTTCTAGAAACACCATTTTAATATATTTGCATTAAGGATCTAGTAATTGACCTTGACTCCTGATTTCCTTTCGGATAGTTCGCATAAAAAACAAATAAAGTATAGTTTCTAAAATATCATTCGAATATATTTGTTCATGGGATTTTTAAATTAACCCTTAGTCCTGGGAAAACCGTAAAAGGATTCCTGTATGAAAATGGTCGTAGTACCTCCAACTCTTTTTTGATTAAAGTACTTTTAAAAGCATCTTTTGAATACTTCCGCACCATTTATCTGTAAATTGACCTTCAGGACCAAAACACTCCAAATATCCTGAACATTCGTGAAGCCGATCAATTTATGGACTACTTCTCAAAGTATGTTTTGAATATATTTACATTTGTGATCTAGAAATTGGGTGCTTTCCGGGAGAATCCATAACAACTGTTGGCGTTATCAATTTAAGATATTTTTCTGAGAATTACGGTTTCTCTAATGTACTACTAAACGCATCATTGTTGATTTATAGTTTTTGGCCCAAGGTCCAAATTAGCTACTTTCTCTGACCTACCTGGAACATGTCCGGTGTGTTCTGGACATTTGATATTACCACCGCTATACTTCGTTTCAAATTATCATGTGATATGAGGTGTCGCATGCAAGGTGCTAGTCCAAATCCGAAATTGGCCACTTCTTCTGGGGTACCCTGAACATGTCCGAATGTGTACAAAATGCTCGTTTCCACTTGATAACCATTGTAGTTATTTTAGAATTCTAAAGTGATTTAAAGTGTCAAATGCTGGATCTAGTCGAAAATCCGAAAGTGGCCAGCTGTGGGGTAACCCAGAATATATCCAGGCTTGTCCAATGTGGGCATGGAAACTTGATACAAACACCATTGTGCCTTTATTTAATAATGGGTTTTGGTTAGAAATTTACTGGATGTGACCAATGTCGTCCTGGACAGTCAATATGACTACCCGAGCAGGAGACAACAACATATGAATACCTAATTTTGATCTTGATAACTGGCCTTGGTATAAAAGAGCTCAGATTAAGAGGTAAAATAACTGAGCAAAATACCAAAGATTTGCAAGTAAAATATCTCTCAAATAACAAAACTTGGTATTTTGAATACCTGAGAATACCTTGAAGGTACTATTTTGGTATTGTCTTACCTCAATTTGGTATTCGCATAACATTTTGGGAACAATTTTGTGGTATTATCCTCAGGTATTTTACCTCTTAATCTGAGCTCATAAATATCAAGGTCAATTGTCAAGTTATTCGCTCCTGCTCGGGTACTATTGTTTTTTTTTTATATGATCTAAGGCCTCATGATGGGTTCAATATTATTAAGGCCAATTATACAGTAACGACCCATATTCACCGGACCGCGTTCCTGAGATAATCTCAAAACGAGTGCACCGATTCCAAAAACATTGGACAGCGTTCAATAGAATCACTACCCGAGCAGGAGACAACAACATATCAATACCTAATTTTGATCTTGATAACTGGCCTTGGTATTAAAGAGCTCAGCTCAAGAGGTAAAATACCTAAGGTAACCTCTCGAATAAAGTTATTCGTTCCTGCTAGGATAGCGATCGATTCACTCTGAGTAACACGCCTTACTTAGTAGCGGTACAAACACACGAACATTTTGCTGTTTGATTCGTCGAGCTGATTCGAATGGTGGAAAAGCCAGGCGAGCCTTGGAAAGATACTTGAATTTTCTAGCCATCCGAATACCCTTCTTTGTAGGAAGAGTAAAAATGGATGAAAAGGGCCAATGTTTCGGCATATAAGCGGAAGCAACCGGTGTTTTGACAAATGGAAAATACTCAGCGGCCACCGTTCCCATGACTGTTGATGAGCATCTCTTCAATCTATTGAGCTTATGGAACTTTGGGATGCTTTCCGAAAAATTTCTAAAGCTCGATTCAATTAAAATCTGGACGCTTATCGCTTATTTCATTAAAGCACTCCTAGTGGTTGGTTCTTGAATGTTTCGACAGTAGATTCTTTGGAAAGCTCCCTTCTTTCAGTGATCAAAGTTTTGTCACGATTTATAAAGATTAAAAAAAAGTTTCGACGGATTCTAAAAAAGGCCAGGTTAAAAAAAAAGCGACATCCTTGAACTTGGCTAAATTTACAGTGTGTAGTGCCTTGTAATGTTTCCGTGAGCGGAAAACCATTGTTTGGAAGAATCACAGTAAGCTTCGTAGTGGAAATGACGTGTAGCAACTGCATTGGAAGGTATTGAGGACAATTCGCACAAATCCAAAATTTCTAAATAAAATTATGAACGTATAAATCTTGCCGAAATAAGAACTTCTTGGCGAACTTCGACATCTTCTGTGTCCGGTGGTTCCCGGGAACATCACACTTATCCTTGGCTGTCAAATACAGGTGTCCTGGAATCTGGTGGAAGTCCTTGGTTGGCATCTCGTAGCACGCATCTTTGAGACGAACGTGAATCTGGGTTCATTGGTGACCGTTGATAACGACACAAGCAGAGAGATACAGAAATGGATTATGGCTGGCACTCATGCCTACATTGGACTTCGAAGAACGCTAAGATCGAACAAAGTTCGCCGAAATACAAAGTTGGCCATCTACAAGACATTGATTAGACCGTTCTGACGACAGCCCAGTTAAAATGGTTCTCGATAATGATTCGGCGGGCTCAATAAGAAGAAGGGTGAAAACTACCACATGCAGCCATGGATGGAAAAGCGTTGAGACAAATTCTGGGTACGTCAGTGGCCTGATTGAAAAATTTGTTGGGGAGTCTCAATTCCTATGCAGTTGTTGAAAATAATTTCCTTAAAAGGCTCGAAAACAACTTTTTCTGAACAATGTTTTTAAAACAGTGAAGTTCCTTAACAAAATTTCCTCTCGGATTTGGGATAAGTCTGGGCTTAGATTTACTCCTTTTAAATTTTCCTAGTTCAGGCAGCAACTTGTTGTTATCAGTACAAACGATGAAAGCCTAATCAGACCCAAAGTAATTTATTAGTTTTACCAAATGTTGTCCGGGATCCTCGAATATTGTTAAATTTTGAATTAAGTAGATATTTTTGATTACAAGAATACCTTATTTCTTAAGACGACGAAGTTATTACCGTTCAAAACAATTCCTACTCAAAGATAGGTATTGGTATTGAATTTCCAATCGCATTTCCTCAACCAACGACATTTAAATAGTGAAACATGACTTCGCAATTCTGCTCCAACAGCTGCTAGCGGTTTGTATCAAATCATCAGGTTTCCCCGTGACAAAATGCTAACGACTTTGCAGTTAGCCCCAGAGCCACCGTTTGCACACAGGAGTCCAAGTGAGATGGTTCAATGCAGCACCAGACACATGGCAGAGCCCCTGAGGGTGGGAGATATGAATAAGTGATGAAGTGCTTCCAAGATGGCACGCAGAGACCGGTGTGAAAAATAAACACCGGTAAAACATATACGAGCACACATCCCACCCACCACCGGCACCTTCAGGGGGGTAAAACGAAGATTAATGGCCGTTTGTCTATTTCTCTGACTTGCCTGCTGCAATACATACTAAACAAACGATGGACGGTCGGACAAAGTTCTACCCCATCCCATCTCTCCCTGGCTGGGAATGATAACAAAAGATGAAAATTCCATTCGGAAAACAGTGCCTTATGAATATTTGATGCATCGTTCTTGCTCCATGTCGGTGGTGCTGCTAGATTGCAAAATTGTCAATAAATAAGTGGAATTCAATTATCACGAATCCATCTATCTCCGAACGACAAAGTTCGACCTGTCACTGAAAGTTGGCATCGGTGTAGCAAAATCATAGTCGAAACTTTTTCCATCAGTTCACCAGAGTCTCACTTCCTGACTGTCTCGCACCCATCAACCATGTTTTATCTCTTAAGTAAATATTTAACCTAGCCCTCCCCCTTTGGGGGCTCCAGCGCCGGTCGACACATTTAAGGGTTGGATTTTTCATTTCATCATCATCATCATCGTGTCGTCGTCGTCGTCCTCGTCGTTCCTGGGGGGAAAATTGAAAAATCTGCACTATTTACTCTTAAAACGAAAACCCCCAGCAGGATAGGTCTTCATCAAGAACTGACTCCGAGTAAAATGATGAAAGAGATGACCTAGCCGGGGTCCAGAGCCAAAGCGGAAGGATGGCAGTGCAATGCAGCAAAACCCCCCCATTTTCATTGTGTGTATTGCCTTGGCTTACAAAGTTGCCACACTGATGCGGAAACAAAGTTCCTTGCTACAGGCCAACACCGACTTAGTTGCCAGGTGCTGGTAATAATTTCCGCCGTCTGTTTCTTCTATTGATTTATGTACCCCTACATAGAGTAACAGCACCGTGGGAGTAGGAGCGCACCTGCGGGACCTGGCCTTTGGTGCACTTTGTGCACTATTTCAAAAGATTGTCGTCTCACTACTGCTAGACGGGCCGAGTCGAATAGGTTCTGCGGAGTACACGCTCGGCTGGGGCTACTCATTGTTTGAGTAGAAAGCCGTGGAAAAATCGACCGAGACATGGGCTACATAGGTTCTGACTTGACTTACTCAATTGAGAAAAAGTGCCTTTTTGGGGGAACTAAAAAGTGAGTAGCTCTAGAACAACGTGATGGTAAATGAAATATGGAAGAAGAAGATTTACCGGAACTACTTATAACGTGTGAACAATAGACGTTTTTTCTGGGATGCAAAGCAACAGCAGAAACGTGGGTGGAAATGGTTGGCAGTAATATAGAAAGACGACGTTATTTCTCGGAAAGGGGAATGGGCAAAAAAAGCATTGTAGAGTTGAAACGTTGCTTCACGGAAGTGGAAAAAACTTCCGGTGCAGTAAATAGGGTAATCGAAATTGATGCTCGCTGATGGCCTTGGGAATATTTTTCTGAATGGCATTGTTAGTTATGAAAGTTGGAAAGAATTTCCTCGTGTTGAAAACATAATAATGACTCCCCCAGTAAATCAGCTTAGCAAGGGTAAAGGGTGTCCACGATGAAATTGCCACACACAAAATTGATTCGCAAAATTCGAGTTTTCATCCGATTGCCATCAAATTTTCAGGGATTGAGAAATAACTATTTAACTTCATTTTACCATTTTACTCGTATTTTATTTACAGTCCATACGCAAATACCCGCACCTTGGCCTTAACCCCGGCCATAAGATTCTGCACAACCTGTGAATCAACCGTTTTTTGCATGTAAACCCATACTTTCTTCAGTTCCTCGACTGTCTTCACTACCTTAGGTCGTTTAAGAAGGTGCTGCTTCATAATCGCCCAGTACTTCTCGATGGGGCGGAGCTCCGGAGTGTTGGGAGGGTTGAACATTTTCGGCACGAAATTGACCTTATTGTCCGCATACCACTTCAGCACGTCGTTGGAGTAGTGGCATGAGGCCAAATCCGGCCAGAAGATTGTCGGGACGTTGTGGGCCTTCAGGAGAGGAAGCAGCCGCTTCTGGAGGCACTCTTTTATGTACACCTGTCCGTTCATCGTGTTCTGGGTCACGAAAGGTGCACTTCGCTTCCCGCACGTGCAGATGGCTTGCCAAACCAGGAATTTCTTCGCAAATTTGGACATCTTCTGAGTGCAGACATGCTCCGGAACGCTGAACTTATCCTTGGCCGTGAAAAACAGGTTGCCGGGGATCTGTTTGAAGTCGGCCTTCACATATGTTTCGTCGTCCATGATGCAGCATTCAACTTTCGTCAGCATGTTGAGGTACAACTTCCTGGCACGGGTTTTGGCGGACTTGTTCTGCTTCTCGTCGCGATTAGGGGCCTTTTGTACCTTGAACGTTCGAAGCCCAGCCTTAGTTTTGGCCTTCTGGACAAAACTTCGGCTTAGGTGCAGCTTCTTAGCCACATCCCGAACGGAGGCGTTCGGATTTCGGTTGAAGGCCCCAACTACGCGGTTGTGATTTTTGGTGTTGTACGGAATACTTTTTCGTTCACTTCTGGGCTTCCGATCGGTGGTCAACCGTTCCTCGAACCGCTTAATCACTCGCGACACCGTGGAATTCGCGATTCCCAACGTTTTAGCGATGGAACGATGCGAGAGATCTTTGTTCTCTTGATGAATGCGCAAGACTTTATCACGCACGAGCTGTTCTTTCGACTCCATTTCCGCGAGTTTTGATCACAGGACTTTAAAACTTGCAGGATGTAAAAAATGCATTATGAACTAAATCCACCCAAATTTCGTCATTAAATTCTACCCAACGGTTAAAATGTTAGAGCAATTTCATAGTGTGGCAATTCCATCGTGGACACCCTTTATTTTCACTGTCTCAGTAAATATTGAAAAAGATTTTGAAGTATACAGGGACAGCCGTCGCAACGTTCAATTGTGCAGATTTTTAGAAATCTGAGGAGTAAGTGTTCCGAAGAACTCTTTTACGCTAGCTTTCAACTTGGTATTCTATATGCACATCCATAGGATGCCAAACGATTCTTAGACCTCAATTATAATATTTCTTTTTGATTATTTGACAAATACACTCATACACAATGCCAGAGAAAATTACCTGACTAAAACCAAAGTACAAGTTGATTTTTGCGAAATCTGATGATGGTTACATTTCTGGCAAGTACTCATAACAAATATCTCATTTTAAGAACTAAGAACTAGTGGAACGATAAAAAAATGGTTTCCCATAGTTTTTCATATAAATCTCAAAGAGACAGACCGCAGTAAGTCTCAAATTTTGGGAGAATTTAGAATCGATTGAGTAGAGTGAAGTGGAATCGATACTTTAAACTACTAATCTACCACATGTGTTTCCATAACCTTCCTCAGTTTCCATAACCTAACCTCAGATATTCTGACATAATTTTTGTGGAAGCTTATGAAACTAAGTATAGCTTGAAGAATTGCTGACAGAATGAACGAACTGGGGTAATCAATTGCTCAAGAAGGTATCCACGAACTCAACAGTCTCTTCAGAAAATAGTAAAGCTCGATACGCTTAAAATCTGGACCCAAGAAATCAGCTCTATCTCGGGTTTGTTTTAATGAGAGAAAACTGTAGTCAATTTTTTTTTAAATTTTTTATTTACAATCAGGGAAAACATATGAGCAGTCTTATTCCGTTTTGGTTTTGATGAAATGACTAACTTTTCTTGAAATGCCTCGCAGCATCTTTTTGACACGGACACGGACAGCCTGCTTACTTGAGCGTCCATTTTATTCCACCATTTCTTAATATTTGCAGCAGTCAGATTTTTAAATCCTCTTCAGCTTCCGCTTACCAATTGCCCAATATTTCCCAATTAAACGGAATTGCGGGCAATTGCGGGACTTGAGGTCCTTTTGGATTACCACTGAGATGTCTCTCGACTATAGTGGCATCTAGTGAAATCTGGCCAAAAAGTTACAGGCTCTTTGGGCGCTCTGATGAATGGTAGAATGCGTTTTTCAGGTGCTTTTTTTTGGAAAATACTAATCTTTCTTCTCATTTCTTGTGGCCCCGTATGTTATTTATAAAGCTGTTCATATGTATAACACGCGTCAGATATAACCGTTCGAAGTCGGGTTGGTTCGAAAGTTCTTCTTTCGAAGACTGGTTGTCTACCATTGCTATTCCCTATTTAACGGAGCAAAAGGGGAAAACGAATTTTGATTGGAGATAATCTTGCTTAACATTTAACACTAAAGGTAATTGAGCTGTGTTCCAATAACGACATCCGTTTGTTCTTCCTCCCAGCTAAATCGACGCACTTGACACAACCATCAGATCTGGTAGGGTTTTTCGGCCTCTGAAAACTGCTTGGCTTGTTATTCTTGAGCAATGGAAACATTCACTAGGGAAATACGAAGCATCTCTACCGAAGGACAAATTTGCAAGGCTCCTGAAACAACTGATGGATGAAATCACGATTCAAGGACCAAACAATGTTTGAGCTGGGTTTAAGAAATGTGGAATCACATCTTTAGACAGATCGTCAGTGATAAAGATGTTGCCCAAAGCGCCAACCCCAGAACATGGGTTAATATGCAAAAAATCATCGATTCTGAAGTCGTGCAGAACCTTATGGCTGAGTTTAAGGGCAAGGTTCACGCATTCGGATGTAAAGGCGAAATTAGTTAACTGAATGATGCCAAAACTAACTTTAATTGTTTCATTTTACTTCCTGAACACTAAACTCCCTGATTTTAAATGGTACACCCTTTAGTGTGTGCCTCATATACACTTCGGAAATTTCATGTAAATTTAGATCTTTTTAGATGCACCAAAACAAATCTTAAAATTAGACTTAATTTAACGCCTGCCTTTTTAAGCCAACGCATTCAATTTTTCAACTAAAGAGTTTGTTGAAATAGTTCAAGGCCAGTAATACCAACGGCCCTTTTCAGACCACAATGTTTCGAAAAAGGGAATAATTTTGATAATATTGGAAGACTTGTATCACAAGTCCCACCTCCGAAATTCTACACTTAGAATTATCATATTTCAATAAACTCGCTGCATGCACGGGAAATGTTCAAAACACTTTTACAAACCAAACAAACGGCCCTAACGTTCGCGTTAAAAAAAATGCACAAAAATTCCCGATTTTTCATTGGTTTACCTTACCCGGCACTGACAAAACTACTCATGCAGCATCAATTATAGTAACCCATGAGTCAGCAGACAAAATTTGACAGCTCTATCAGTCGAACTCTAACCGTGATGGCAAAAACAGTGAAGCAACTCCGTTCAGAAGCGTGCGCGTTCAAAACGGACTTCGTGCGGTACTTTGTGGACGCTGGATACGCCTGTTCCGGCATCGACAACATCCTGGCACTATTAGACCACAATCACAGCATCGAAAGAAAGCCCGGTTCCGGACGGCCGACGACCCTGAGCGACAAGAAGCTCAAAGGATGCTGAAGGGAAAACTGAGGGAAAAGTGGCTACATAGCTGCGTGTGCTTGGCCGGGGGGTCGGTTCACCCGCCAAACAGTGAAAAAGTACCAGTCGCGTCCACTGGTTTAGGAGCTGCAGGCAATGACGCAGCGGCAGTGGCTGAATAAGATGGTCAACTCGATTTTCCTGGCGAATCGTGACGTTGCGGTGGTGATGGACGACGAGACCTATCTATCCCCGGATGGCAACGACTGGCAGGGCATTCCGTATTTTACTTCCCTCACGAAGAAAGTGAGCTCCGAGGTGAAGTTCATATCACACACCAAGTTCCCCAAGAAGGTGCTGCTGTGGCTGACAATCAGCGAGAAGGTCTTCTTCCGCTTCGGACTGGCCGTGAACAGGAAAAAATATAGTACGAAATGCCTGCCGGAACTTGCGTCGTTCATCAAGAAATACCATAAGAGCGAAGACGCGGTGTTCTGGCCGGATCTGGCGTCGGCCCACTACTCGAGGCGATCGTTGGAGGAGATGGAGCGGGTGAATATCGATGTGGTACCAGCGTCGGCGAACCCACCCAACGTCCCCAAGCTGCGTCCCATCGAGAATTTCTGGGTTAACCTGAAGCGTAATCTCTCAACAATTTTGTCGCGAAAACTGAGGAGAAATTGATAAATAAAACGAAGAATGAACTAAAAAATATGCCTACACGCATGTTTTTGTTCGCCATGGCGAATGTTCCGATTGTCAGCCGGAAGACCGGTCGCAAGGACGTAGAATTTTTTTTGCAAGTAGGCTTAAATAATTACCTTCCATGGGAAATTTATCAAAAGCAATTATCTGTCTTAGCTTTTTTTATCACCATCCGAAAAAAAGGTAAATTTTTTTAAATGCAAACGTTATTAAGTACTCCCAAATAACTACACTCAAAAAAATCGACACGTTGTTTTCACGTGAAATTTCACGTAACTTCCACCTGAACACGTAACCAAATATTCTTCAGTAAAATCAGGTAAACATTACGTGCCAGTGAATTGTACGTGGAAAATCACGTAACATTTATGTGATTTTCACGTGGAATGTAAATTAACGTGGAAACCACGAAGCTCTTACGTGAATTCCACGTGTTTATTTCTGGTTTTGGCAGTGGATGAAAATTACGTACGTTTCAGGTGGAAGCAACGTGTCGATTTTTTTTGAGTGTACAAAAGAGTTATATTGACAAAAAAAAAATAAAACAATAAACCTCAGGACGTTATCCAACGTCAACCATGCGGCCGAGTCTTGTATCACTAGTAGAATGAGAAAATTAAACAGAGAGTCACTTCGACTCTCGAAAAAACATGATTAAACCAGCTTATTTCTTAACTTCTTCAGATTCCTTAATGCTTTAATCAAATCTCCCAAGTTATACTGGCGCAAGTATATTAAATCCTCGTTAAATTCGCAGTTGCCCAAAATTTTAATGTAAACACTGAGATTATTTTTTCACAGAAATCTGTAAAATTTTACCGAATTCTAAACAGTTGAACGTTTGGTAATCCGATTTAACTGATTTCGATAAAATTTTACCGAAATACGGTATAGATAACTAAAATTTCACCGAAATCCGTAAAATCGGTTTACCGAACGTTCAGTTGTTTAGAATTCGGTAAAATTTTACAGAATTCTGTTAAAAAATAAAAGTGTGTAAATTTGCGTAATTGCCAAAATCTATAAAAATCATAAAATACACGTTGTCATAACAACGCCTGCAAATTACCCTCTATTAAGTCACATCATTGGCATATGACCTACAGTCTTTCTAAACCAACTCAACCCGACCTAATTCGCTGCTCGGATAAAAACCTCCATACCGAAGCGAGCAAACAAACTTTCTCAATCTAATAGTTTTGGACGCTAGCTCAGAGCGATAACACCACATCCATAAACCATCAACTTTTTGATGCTCCAGTATGTCCACGCCACAGCGCAGTTCCGGAAAAACAAGGTTAGATATTTACCGGAGAACTGTAAACTCACCTCAATAAATCCGGACAAAGTTTGTTCTTTAGGTGCTCTCCTTCCGTATCTGTCTGTTTTTCGCAAGCAACTTTGACTTCAATTCAGGTTTCAGCATCAGCAACTTTCAACCCCCACCGAAATAAATTCGCTATACAAAATCAGCCATCCAATTCTCCGGGGCGAATGAAACACAGGTGTAACACAGTGACCCTTACCCCCCTTTCAGATTCCCGATTGAATTCCCTCGAATGCTGGCTGACAGGGAAGTCCTTTCCTGGAAATTCCCTTCAAAACATGGGAAAGAGACAGCGGAAAATCTATTTTGCTGTTTTCCCTCGATTGGTGTCGGTGTGTGTGTGTGTGTGGGGGGGGGGTGTTTGTGTCCCACATTTTCCCCCCATTTGTCCGGAATGCGCACTTTACAATCAAAATGGCATCTTGGGCGTTTGTCTGTGTTATGCATAAATATGCGAAGATATAGGAAGCTCAGAGAGCACCATCATCATTCGGAAGCGGAGGAATGGTGTGAATCGCATTACTTGAATTTCAAAGGGTTGTTTTTCCGGTTTCCTCTCGTCTGCAATTGCAGCTGCAGCAGCAGCAGCAAAAATAAGCTGCATTTTCCATTTTGTGGTGAAAATCGAGTACGACGAGAATGCGGTTTTATACAGGAAGCAACGAGGTCAGGCAGGAAGCTTGGTTAGCATTACGTAAGATTGTGTTAACAAGATGTTTGCATTCGGTTGCATCAGCAGAGTGTGTCGATGGGAAACCGCAGTGGAGCGGTGAATCCCCCGGTGGTATGGGAGGGGAGGGGGATGTTTTTGGTGCAGTATTGTTGCTGATTCCATCAGGCTCGGGCTCTTTTCGGTTCCGTCTGAACCTGACGGATGAAGGGATGTTTAGTGGCTTGGAGTGTACAGCTTTTGATGCAGGAAATTTGAGATGTAATTAGTTGATTGGCACCACATGGCATTTGAAAATTAAAGTCTATCATTGTGGTTGGCTCAGGGTGGTTTCCACCAGTGATCATTTTCAAGGCAGATGGGAAATTTGACGACGACAAAGGAAAATCATCCAAAGCACGCGTCCGGGTGTTCATTACTTTTTCAAATAGGGTATTAGATGGTTGTTTGTCCAGTCGAAAATATGATGGTGGTTTGTCCACTTTTTTGGTTTCAAATAAAGTATTCAAATGTTTCCTAGTATACAAATAAAGTAATATTGTCGATGATTTGAAGTCGTATTATGAGAAACATTAGCGAATTTGCTTGTTTTAAAGTTGTACAAAGACTGTACTTCTCAGTGTCATTGCACCCCTCAATAGAGCTAATATTTAATCGATCACCAGAGGACTACTTGGCATGTATTTAGATCTCTTATGCTTTATAACATTTAGAAATATTGTAAACATCATGCCTGCAGGGTGGCCACACAATCTTAATATAAAAATTCCCGCATTTTTGCCTTATTTACCCGACTGTTAAGATGAGTTAATATAAATTACTCGTAGCTAAATCTCTGAGCTCCCAAACTTTTTCCAGTTTGGTTTACCACCAGACGTTTTCCGTTTCTTTAAAATACGCATTTTTGTGTGACAGGATGAGCCAATTTTCAACAAATGTTGTCAAATTTGGCAGCTCCTTCTTGGAATGACCAATCAGTTCTAGCCAAAATTTGTCCAAACCATTTCCAAACAACGTCAGACGGCATTGAACACAGCTGCCCAAATTCTTCTTTCACCATGTGTTAACAACCTTACAAACGCATTTCGCCAAACTTCAAACACATTCGCCACCACATGAAACACAAGTTCATTTCTGGCACTGGCATGCGTGAAGCCTCATCTGTTACAGCCAGATCTTCTAAGGGCATCTTCAACGGTGGTTCAAATCGTGGTTTGAATTTATTTGTTTAGACCAAACGCAAAAACAACGCTGCACCGGTGTTTGTAAACTTTGTTTTATACCGGATCTATTATACATCATTTCAGAACTTATATAAGCTTCTAAGTTTCTTACTGAACGCACTCTTTAAAAATTTAATTTAATAAAGTTCGGAACATCTATGAAGATCTATGATTGGGTGGAGATATCTATAATGAACATGCCAGTAGTTGATTAAACTTCTCGGCAGTTGAATAAAATAATTGGAAGTTTCCAGATAATAATGAAGTTTGCTCGCTGTCTTTCGAGAAAAGAAATGGTGGAACTTTAGAGAAGTTCATTGAATTGCCGAAAAATTATTAACGTTTCTGGAAACTTGGTTGAACTTTTAAAAAGTTTGCTGATCATCCATGGAATAGGAACAACTTTCTGTAAATGGCGGGAACTTAGAAAATCAGATTTCCCTTCCCAGAAGTTGTTTCAACTTCCAGCAGGTACATACTCTGTGATAAAAAGCAGAATATCACAAATATTTTAATAATTTACGAGAAATTTAAAAAACAATTTTGGAAGTCGTGGAATTTCTGTGGAATAGTTAGCATTACCGAGATGTTGTGATGTTGTTAAACCGTACAAGAACTTTTTATGATCTCCAAGATTGTGAATAGGTGCAAATTCTATGAAATTGATTAAAAAGTAGTTGGTTTCTTTATTCTCGTTTTAGTTGGGTTCAGAAAATTATCGAGTAGTAAGAAGTGTAAGTTCTTCTTAAAACTTAAATACCCTGAACTTTTGGGATGTTTTCGGAACGATTGGAAAGTTTCTCGATCACCTGAAAAGATCCCTGAAGTTCTAGGAAGCTCCCCATACTTATGGAAAAATCCTTTGAATGTTTCCTAAACTTTTCGAATGCTCAAAAAATCCAGTTTCCTGTTTATCTGGGACGTTTTCGGAAATTCTGGAAAGTTCCCCGATTTTGGGGGAAGTTTTCTGAAATTCTTGGCAGATCGCAGGACTACTGAGAAATTCCCTGAATTGCTGAATCCTCTGAGCATCAGGGAGTTTTTTCGAGATTCTGGAAAGTTCCCTGAACTTCTGTGAAATTTTCTAAATTTCTGGGACGTTCTCTGAACGTCTGAGATGTTTGCTGACCTTTTGGAAAGTTTCCTGATCTTTGGGGGTTCCATGATCTTTGTGAGCATTTCCTGAAGTTCGGAGAAGTTTTTTGAATTCATGAAAAACCCTGAACTTCAAGGAAGTTTCTTGAACTCCTACATGTTCGCTGAACTTCTAAGAAGTTCTGTATATGTGTAGCAAGTTTCAAGAAATTTTAAGATGTTCACTAAATCTCTAGGAAGATCCGCAAATTCTTGAAAAGCTTCATGAATTTCTTGACTGTTCTTTATTGGAAGTTCTCTAATTTTCTTGAAAATTCCTTGAACTTTTGGGAAGTTCCCTGAAATTTTGGGAAGTTCCCTGAACACCTTGAGTAGTTCTATTAACTTCTGAAAAATACCCAAAATAATCTGATAAGTTTTCTAAACTTCTGGAAGCCCCCTGAATTTCTGGATAGTTACCTGAACTTCTGTGAAGAACCTTCTACTTTTGGAAACTTCCCTTAACTCGTGGTAAGCTCCCTGAATTTGTGGACAATTCCCTGAATTTCTAGGAAACAATCTGAATTTCAGGAAAGTTGTCTGAACTTCCAGGAAGAACCCTTAATTTCTGGAAAGCTCCCTGATTTTATGGGATTTTTTTTTTTGACCTCAAGGAGAATAGCTAAACTTCGGGAAAGTCTATGTCAAATCTAAGAAGTATACCGAGCTTCTGATAAGTTCCCTAAGTTTCTAAGCGCACTGAATTTATAAGATTTCTTTCGAACTTTTGGGAAGTATTTTTGTCCATCTCACCTTTTCCGATATTGAGGGACGTAAATACTGCGAGCACTATCAGCACCATCTAATATCGTTTAAATGAGATGCGTGCATTCACACCCTCACCACCATTCAAACCAATCCATGGCAAAAAGTTTGCGAGAAATCCTCAGTCTCTGAAAAAAACAAAAATTCTGATCTCTGGATATTGTATGATTGCGTTTAACAACAAGAAATACTACACCGGTGCGGGGATCACAAAGTTGGTCTGTTTTAGCTGGTTCTTTTTGAGTTTGCTGATGCAAATCAACTATAAAGATGTTAAAATAGACCACCGCGGAAGATGCTCTAAGCGGTACGCTTTGAACATGCTGAACATTGAGATCGGTGGACCGAGTAAATGACAAAAACGCTACTCAAACCATTTGAAAAAGGTGTGAGTATGGTTCCATATGACAAAAATTCCCGATGACTTTTGAAATTCCCGCCTTTTTTCAGCATGTTTCCCGATGTTGACGGAAACAAATTTCAAGGAGGAACTCCAACATCCGGTAGGCTAAGAGGGTAAGCGTTACAAACTACATAAGTGGTTTATTTTATGATAAGCTTTATCTATATATAAAAAACAAAGTGGCATACGTAAGACCGCGCATAACTCGAGAACGGATCGTCCGATTTAAGTTGCTTTTTTTTTTGTTCTGTTCGGCTATGCCCAAGGAACATTTATAGAAAGAGAAAGTGGGAAAAATGTATGGGGAAAATGAAAACCTCGAAAATGATAGATTTTCAATACATTATGTATGGTATTTTTTCGTTTTGATCGAGTTATCCTTGACATTCCATCAAATGTAGTCGAATTGTGGAACAAATACAAGGATGACATGGTTGACGATATTTTACATCGAGCTCGCACAACCACTGTGAATTACGAGATGGAAATTAGCGATGAGATGCGCAACGAAGCGCTGATTTCGGTCGAATACATGTGTTTGATGAAAGCGATTGACGACTGAAATGGAGGCGTTTTCTTCATCAATGTACCTGGCGGAACTTGCAAAAAGTACCTTATTTCATTATTATTGGCTTGGGTTCGCCCATGATCAGATATTGCGATGGCGGTTGCCTCTTCAGGGATTGCAGCCACATTGTTGGAAGGCAGTCGAACGGCTCAATCTGCGTTGAAGCTACCGTTGAATCTCCAACTGGCAGACGAATCGACATGCAACATTTCGAAGAATTCGGCAAGGACGAAAGTGTTGCAGTGTTGTAAGATCACCATCTGAGACGAATGCACAATGGCACAAAAACGAGCATTGGAGGCACTCGATCGAACTATGCAAGAACTGCGCAGTTACTCGAGACCTTTTGGAGGCGCAATGATTTTGTTGCCAGGTGATTTTCGACAAACACTACCTGTCATTTCACAAGCCTTAAGCTTTCAGCTTTTTTTTAAATTGAAAAAACGCCACATGAACAACTCGACCCTACCGAAAACAGCTTGGCTACCCTTGAAGAAAGTGCACTTTACTACCAGGACGATATTAACAAACAATACATCTTTTCCAATGTTCATAAACAATGTATTTAAAGATGACCCCAATAATAATAGCGACACTTTTGCACCAATAGTCAGAAACGACACAGTTGAAGAATTAATGGATACCAGCGTCTACGAGGTTAATCATAGTGCCGAGCTAACATCTCCATCTTATGATAGTAAAACTAAGCAGCTTGTAGCACGTAAATGACCTCGGGACTGTCAATGACCTCAGGACACATTTGAAGGAAAGCGAACCTTCAAAGCTGCTCAATGTTCTAATTATGGAACAGCTGGAACTTCAAACACCAGCTGATGTCCTACAGACACCAACTACAACAACTAAGAAAAATCCTCGGCAAAGAAAAGGTCTGGAAGTGTCCTATGGTGTCTTGTCAGATTTGCAGATTATTACCGAGATGGAAAACCGAGACTTGGAAGATCAGAAAATTGCTCAAGAATATAAAGAGGATGAAGAGGCCAAGCAAGAACGCAACATGAAGCTGAACGAAATAAGAGCAAAGTTGCTTGCACTGAAAATTTTTAAAGAAATCAACTGAAATGTCTTGAAGCTGCAGCGGCTGAAGAAAGAAAGAAGGTTGCAACGAAGAGGAAGAATATTGCTTTAAAAAAGAAAAACAAGCAACTCATTCCTCCGGATTCTAAGCTTCAAGAGATGCGTCGAAAAACTTCGTGACGTATGCAGTAAGTAATCATATTTCGTTTGATTTGTTGTTTTTTTTAACTTTAAATTTATTTTCCCGACCGATTTATATGCAACAAATTATCATTTATTTTTTAAATTACCATTCTTATTTCACATGTTTATCTTTTTCTTGTTGTTGTGACTTATATAAAATGCTCCAATGTATGATTCTCTTCAAGTTTCGATCCAAACAATAAATAAATTTACAAAATTCAATATCGTCTACCGGAATTTCAATCAGAGATGGGCATGTTTTTTATTTCCAATACTATAAATGCTAAACACATTTTCTTAGTGACAGCCATTGCACAGTGGGCAAGAACTGATAAAAACTAAGGAAAAAATCTGTAACTTTTGTCACTTTTAAGCGCGGCTTGTAAACAAGGCTATTTCCGCTTGAAAATTGTCTGGGAAATCGAATGGAACTGGTTTCAATCACCGCACGGATATGGTTGTGGAGTTAAAGAGCTTATTTTACCCCACTTCCCCTTATATTATTGAATAATGTATAGATATCTTTGCTCGGAGTCGCTCAAGATCAACAAAATAGTGCTAATCACATGTGAAATTTTCTGGAAAATAGAATAGAATTTCAACTACCGCACAGCTCTGTGAACGAACATATGGCTGGTTTTACCCCAATTCCCCTAGTATTCTTGAATAGTTTATAGATATCTTTGCTCGGAGTTGCTCAAAATCAACAAAATAGTGCTAATCCCATGCAAAACTTCCTGGAAAATAGAATACAGGTTATTTCAAAATATGGCTGGCTTTACCCCACTTTCCCTTATATGATTGAATAATTTATAGATATCTTTGCTAGGAGTCGCTCAGGATCAACAAAATAGGACTAGTCCTATGTGAAATTTCCTGAAAAATCGAATACAGGTTTTTTCAACTACCGCCCGGCTCTGTGAACGAAGATATGGCTGGTTTTACCCCACTTCCCCTTGTATTCTGTATTCGATTTTCCAGGAAATTTCTCATAGGACTGATCCAATTTTGTTGATCCTGAGCGACTCCGAGCAAAGATATCTATAAACTATTCAAGAATACAAGGGGAAATGGGGTAGAATCAGCCATAACTTTGTTCACAGAGCCTTGCGGTAGATGAGATAACTTCTATTCTATTAAAAAATAGAAAATACTTAAATTTTTTTTTGGAATAAAAATTATGAAAATCGTACGTTGGACAGATTTGCTAATTGATTTTTAAGTTTAATTTTTGATTTTTTTTTTGAAGAAAAAATTTTTTTTTACAGTGTACATATTGTTTTTATAAATTCAAATTAATTAACTACAACTTCTTTTCAGACGCAATTTTATTTCAACCAACGGTTTTCGAGTTATGATTTTTTGAAAAATACGCATTACAAAACACATACGCCCTTTTGAAGAATTTGTCTTGAGTCAAAAAATTCCCTTAACCGGCGGAAAATCCATCGTCACCAATTCCGAAGACATATGCAAAGTTTCATCCAAATCGGAGAGGGTCGAGTTCAGTCATTTGCTCATTTGGCAGAGAAATGCTCACTAGTAACTAGAGACTTAGAGCTTCACAGCAAACACAAACCTATCATGATTCTAGATTTTTTTCATGGAGAAAAATCGATTAGTATTTGACAGTTACGTGAAGATATCGAAAGTTGGACAAACCACCATCACATACCCTACAACCTCATCGGTTCGCAAATTTTATTGATCTTTAAACAACTGAAATCAATCAATTCCGATGAATAAGAAATCACTCTTTCTTGTCTCATAAAATATGGAAAAGGGCAAAGAGTCCCATCACTCTTGGTAGGAGGGATGCGTGGGCTTTGTTCGGTCGACTAGAAACTCGTCACAAAACTAAACAAGGCCAAAGCAAAGGATCGAAAAAGCCTTCAGCTTATTTCGCAGCCCAAAGTTTTTGTTTTCGGACAGGTAATTCAAGTTGATTCACCTTCGCACAATCGGGAATTCGGGGCTTCGGGTTAACAAGATACCAGAAAGGAAATCATGGCTTTAACATTTGAAAATAAATTCTGATTCCGACAGAAAAATTCTGCTGATTCCCAGTACTAAAACCCATCGGAATTCAACACGAATTGAGTTCAAACATCGTCATGAAAGACCGTTGAATATATACGATTGTCAATCATAAATCAAAGTAATCAATAACTGATTGCAACCCATCCCCGATGCCACCCACCAACCTTCGCCGAGATAATGGGATTTCGAGGAAAGTGAAATTGAATTTAGCGGATCCCATCAATCACTACCAACAGTCTATTGCCAACAGCCGCTCTCCGGGCTGCTTGTGACTGTCAGGTCTGGTACAAATTCCCGACAATTATTGTCACTGTCGAAAGGAGATCCCGCGAAAACATCCAATTCACTCGGGGTGGATTACATTTGATTTGAATTTTTTTCCCATGATTTTAGTTATGTACCAGGAAGGAATTTTCGTGGTTTGAGAATGCAGACCGGATTCTTAAAAGAAAAATATGATAACATAAAGCTCGCCGTCTAAGGATCAGCTTCGTGGAACACCGACCGCGGATATGATTTCAGCTGAAAACCGTTTCCTTTGCAGGATTTTTTTTATTAACGATAGCCTCGAGAAATCCTATGAAAATCAACTCGACTCCAAAGAAACTTTCTTTTTCCAGCCCACAAATTCAACGAAAACAAAAACAACAACCACGTCCAACGAACAGTGCTTACCTGTGAAAATACATCGACGATTCGAATTCCCGGAACGGTTCTCCCTGGAGGAATGTTTTCACCGCCGTCACGGATGCCTCGAACAGCTCCTTATTGCTATCTGTGCAGGCAAAACAAAAAAAAAGAAACAGTGGTACGATAAATTAGCGACCATTCCGACCGAGCATCGATATTTTGTGTTCCGCTTCAACCTACTCAACAGTCTACTCCGAACCTGCGCCACGATGTCGTCGTTCAGGATGTCCAAAACACAGTCATCGCTATAGTCATCGTCGCCCACGGGCCCACCGGTGCACTTTTTGATGGCATTGGTGGTACTGTTGTTGGCACTGGGGGTCGCGGCTTTGGCTGCCGCATTGTTGGTCAACGAGTTCGATCCGGCCAGGCTCTTCTTCTCCGCTGCCGGGTCATCGTGATTGCTAAGCTTTTTCGTGTCGCCACCGATGCCACTGTCGTCGTCGCACTTCCCATCGTCCCCGTCGCCACCTCCACCTCCGCTGTCCTCCGTCGCTTGACTTTCGGTGCACAGGCCCAGGTATCGCTTGGCCACATTGTACGCCAGCTCGCCACGAACTTCGTCCGGGGCGATTTCATACCTGCGAAAAAGAAGGAAAATTGGGAAAATTTAGAGAGAACATCCATTAGTGATAAACAATCTGCTAGAAGTGACGATGAAAAAAATTTACTGAAATTATTCCAGTTTCTACCGGTTATTACATCATCTCTGGGATGAAGGCGGAGGGCCACTTCTGACTAGACAAAACATCCAGTTATTTTTACTCTTGGATTGCGGATTAATTAAAGGTCAAATGGAACTGTGATGTTCTTTGGCCTACTTTTATTTTTCTGAACTAGACAAAGTATATGCCGTTTCAAAATCAGCGCAATTAAGAAAAACTTCCTAGAAAACGGGAAACCAAGTTGAGAAAATTTGACTTTACTTTTCGACCTAAGCTTGGTTGTGAGTGCCAAGTTGACGATTGGAAAAGCGGTCAAGTTCTATCAATATTTACCTAGTTTTGAGTGTAGTAAACACTACAGATTAGGGTGGCTCAAATTGTCACTTTAACACCACCCCACTCAATCAATTCCAAATCAAGTCCTGAAATTTGAACTTAGTTGGTTGCGAGTACTAGCTGCACTGGCTTTTTGGAGATTCTTTGGAAACAACTGTGGGAAACCAAACTTTTTGTTCTCATTCTCCTAATTCTTGGGCGTTATGCCATACGGAAATGATTAACTATACACAACTTTCAAGCCTGCTATACCGTGCTGCATCAATATCCGGACAATTAAGCTGCTCCCATTATGAATATGCCCCGTAAATAATAATATCGTAGCATAATGATGAATGCTTTTCGCTGTCATCAAGTAAAGTGTTTAACCCTGATGTAGGACACGTATTTTGAGCTTAAACTATAATCAAATCAACTGAAATGTAAAAAATAATTTTGCTTGTCATGTTCATAAATCCGGACACTCTGATGGAATTGAATCAAAATCCAGACACTTTTGAATCGTTATCCGGACAGGCTAAATTATCTTAATTCTATCCATTTTTATATCTTTAAAATGTAAAGGGTGAATTTAATGAAAAAAGTAGCTTATAATATATTAGAATATATTTGACGAAGCATAAATACATCAAATATTATAGCGCATAATTAACATCTTTCTGCAACTCATGTAGCATTGCCAGCAGTAGGTATTTCACTAAGATAGGTACCATTCATTGCATATTTCATACATCCGTCTTGCCACAGATAACGTATTTTGATGAATGTTTGACGCACATTTATCCCATGTTACTTTGTAAATTCAAATTACCGATATTGAAATTTTTTTTTTCAAGATTTTGAACTGCTGAGTAATTCGGTAAAACATTAAAATGACCGTTACCCATGAGATATTAACACAGAGTCTGTTCCACAATTATTATTTTTTTAATTTTTCACTGATTTTTAATCGTTTATTGAACAATCCGGTAGTCAAAATTTACCGAATATCAGAAGTCTAGACAAACCAACCGATTTTTCTACGTGGTAGTCTCCCATGCATAATTTGTAAGCCTTTGCAAAATTTGACGCGGGTGACGAAAGGTTAACAAATTGATGCCAATACTCAACTGCAAAGAAGCAGTTAATCCTTATATCTACAGCATTACAAATTCTGTAGTTTGCTGTTAAATTGATACATTTTTCTTTCCAAAAGGATTGAAAAAAGCGAATCTTTGATTGGGAAAATAAAACCAAATTGACATGATTTTATCAACATTACCTATATGAATTCAATATAAAGGGTGCAGATTGTGGAATTGGAAGGCTTTTGTAATCGATTGCGTTTGAGGTGAACGGGAATAGACCACACTTTCGGAATCCATTAATCAACGCATCTGTTTTATCGGTCATATTAGCAAGGATTTTTTCAAGCAAAGGTGCAAAATCAGGACGGGTTATCATCTCGCCTTGGTGTTCGAATCGCCACATTTTCAACTGGTCTTGCCAAACAGCTTTCATTAGGGCAAAAAAAAAGGTACATCCAACGGCTGCATGAAATGGGTGGCATTGGGTAGTAAAGATACAAGGATTATACCTTCTTCTCGGCAAAAATTAATTGTCTCGAATGTGGCGTGAGAAGAATGTCCATCTACAAAAAGAATGATGGGAAACTCTAACTTTCTTTCGACGGTCCATGGAAAAAAGACTTTGACGATAAAATCATAAAATGCCTGTGTGTTCATCCTGCCAGAATCGGTTTGGCCAATTCCCCATCTTTTGGGAACACTTCTTAAAACGCTTGATGGAATCCGTGATTTATAGGGAAACAGAACTAACGGAGGAGGCAATTCACCTGCGGCCGAACCGGAAATTAGAACTGTGTAGTTTTCTTTTTCGGAGTTTGAAGTGAGGGATTGAATATTTTTCGAGGCTTTTGCAGCGATCACCTTCTGCTTCTTAGGGACGAGACAACACGAGGATTCATCCATATTGAAGACTCGTTCTGGATGCTCCAACACTTCAAGGGTGTTTTTCGATTCCAGATATTGTGTAACCGTTTGGAACTAGTTCCGAACGTCAACTTCGGTAACAATCCGTCGTTTCGACAAATTGTTTGCCGTCCGTTTAGATTAGTCCGGGTGACGTTGCAGAAATCGTCTAACCCATTCTCGGCCAGGTAGGCCATTTTTAAACACTCCTGACCTACCAAGAAATTTTATGGCGTCCCCTACCTGCAGCATCAATATTTTCTCGGTGACCGGATATCCTGCCTCGGCACTTGCAATCACGTAATCGTATACAATCTGCTCTTTATCATTTGAAAGCACAGTTTGAATACCCTTCCGATTACCTGCGTATCTGGATTTCACCTTATCTTCTAACGGACTTTTCGAGATTCAAAATTTTCTGGCGGTTCCACGGATCGACCCTCCGCCCTGCACCGCGGTCACTGCTTGGTTGAATATTTCATCGCGCATTTTTTATAAAATATATAGATACCTATTTAGTCCCAAAAGCTTTAGGTCACTCTCAATAGAGCGTCCGGATTTAAAAACAGCTCGAAATTTTGGTTTAAAATCCAGACAGTGTATTTAATCAAAAAAATACAATCTATATTAACTAATTAATAAATGACACTCCTTAAACTTATCAAAACACACCTTTTCCATCAGTACAAAGTAACACCAATTGATCGTCTTATGATTGAAACACAGAAAACTCTAAAATTCAAAAGCACTATTTTTAATAATCCGCTAACACTCGCAGCAAAAAGACACTGTTTGACAGTACCCGGTACGTTTGGATGTTTTATAATTATCTGTGATGGCTCACTACGACAATTATTTTTTCTTGAACGATCTATGATATATTTAAAAAGATCCTGTATGTAATTGCATCTCAAAAATTGTATAAATTACCTTCTAATTTAGATAAATTGGTGGAGGTGTCCGGATATTGATACCGTCCGGATTTTGATGCAGCACGGTATGCCACGTTGTTTGCATTGTTGGTCCAATGTTTCGCCAAGAAACTTGGTTTAGGGTTGCTTGTCTCCAGCTTCTCGAGCGTTCTAACTAGGAGGTTACCGGCCACCGACACGAAGAAAATCGTGCTGTTCCATGATTGGTCTCAATCATTTCAGCTTGGACGACTCAGCGATACTTTGTCAATTGCCGAGATCGGAGATCTCTTCCACCAATGTCTGTTGTTGTGCTACATGGAGGAAAATCGAAATATCGGTGCATCTTGGAATCTGATGATGTTGTATTTGTCTGGATCTGACCGGCGCCGTGATGCATCAACATTAGATCATATTTTTGTGACCAAAAGAGAGTTGGAGGAGAATTGAAACGCCGGAGACGACACAATAGTAATGGCCTTGGACGTCAGCAAGGCCTTCGACAGGATTGCACTCTCAAAGCGCCAAAAAATCTAGCGTCAAAAAATGTTCCGGACCAACTTATACCAAGGATCATACAGTACACAAAATGAGATATTCCAGACTCTTTGAAAAGGACAACGTTCCTCCAAAGAGAGACGACTGATGGGTATCAAACAAGGCTGTCCACTGTCACCCTACCTGTTTGACCTAATCCTCGAAGAAGTGCTTCGTTTAACCAAAGAGGAGCTGTTTTTTTTTGTAGACCAAGTATCCCAGCTTAAATTTCCTTGTATACGCTGATGACATTCTCATCATCGCCAAGAATATCAAGCAACTGGATAAACTACTCCCTGTGCTGACTATGGAGGACGCAAACCTTCTCTTAAACATGACTAAAACCCAAGTTCTTGTAAGGTCACCATTAGGATCAAGCCCTGCTACACTGAAATTCAACGGAATAGAACATACGGTGTCAAAAGAGTTGAATTACTTAGGCACTACTATAACTGACAGGCTGCCCAACCCGAGCAGGAGAGAACAACATATGAATACCTAGTTTTGATCTTGATAACTGGCCTTGAAATTAAAGAGCTCAGATCAAAAGGTAAAATACCTACGATTTGCTAGCAAAATATCTCTCGAATAACAAAACTTGTTATTTTGAATACCTGGGAATACCTGAAAGGTACTATTTTGGTATAAACTTACCTCAATTTGGTATTCGCTTAACATTGTGGGAACAATTTTATGGTATTATTCTCAGGTATTTTACCTCTTAATCTGAGACCTTTAATACCAAGGCCAGTTATCAAGATCAAAAGTATCTTCGCCATTAATGCCAGTACGTAGTAAATGCCACTATTACTGAACTAGCGGCACTTCAACCAACTACGCTGAATCCGGTGATAGAAGGTCTCAGCGGAACAGTTGAAATCAAACAGAGCGTAGAGTTCATTGAAGCGCGATGACATGAATCGAATTGGATCGTTTTGGTCGTAGTTTGCAGCACGAGTTCCCAGTTGCAGAAAATTTCTTGTTCGCAGAACTCGTTCAGGAGCGTAGATGAAGAGTTCGGCCAGAATTCCTGGAGAGTCGGTTTCACCTAGTAGCACTTTTGCTGCGAAACCTGCTTGCATGACTGTACGCCTATGCTCCAATGTTTCAATTGTCAGAAGCGAGTTAAGATCCTGGTACGCTGGAAGGATCATTCCACGGCAGATGACGGAGAGCATAACGAACAAATTTTCTTTGAACTGCTTCAATCCTCGCAATCGAGATTCTTTGAAACGGGCTCCACAGCAAGGCTCCAAATTCCAGGTAGAACGCACAAGAGAGCAGTACAATGCTTTCAGACAGGTGGGATTACGAAACTCGTCGATGCGATAATATCACACACATTGTTATACGGATCACAAGTCTCTGTACTGACGAAAAGCTCCAGAATCTCAATGCGTAAATACGAAATGCGAATAATTGCTGAATTAGCTAGATATTGCGAAGGTTCAGACGAGAATCACGAAGGATCACTCATCATATGAAGCAAAACTATAATAAAAAGGATAAGAGCTCTTCAAATGCATCACATAGCCACGTGTGTGGCTATGTGTGTGTGTGTGTGTGTGTGTGTGTGTGTGTGTGTGTGTGTGTGTGTGTGTGTGTGTGTGTGTGTGTGTGTGTGTGTGTGTGTGTGTGTGTGTGTGTGTGTGTGTGTGTGTGTGTGTGTGTGTGTGTGTGTGTGTGTGTGTGTGTGTGTGTGTGTGTGTGTGTGTTTGGCTGGGGGTGGGGGGATGGTTGTGTGACTCTGAATGAGAGAGATAGAGAGATAAAGTGAGAGAGAGAGAGAGAGAGAGAGAGAATGTCAATGCCTCCTTCTTCTCTTTCCAGAAATCAAGTAATGGCGCTATAACCATAAGCCTTTAAACGCTAGGACAAGCGTTAGTGCTCATGTCCTTACCGACAGACACAACCCTGCCCTTCGGTTCAGAAAGGGGTATGGGTACGTTCTGTCGAGTTGGTCGCGGCAGATTTTATGTGTGAATAGGCTGCCACATAAACGTTCAAAAATCCCAGAACCAAATGGACAGCATGTAATGACCACTTGAAGATGCGATGGGGGATCATTGTCCTGATATTCTTAAATTTAGCACATAGTAAAATGTTTCTTGTCTTCTGAGTAAACGAGTGGAAACTCATCGAGAATGAAATCTCATATGTATCCGTCGAACGATTCTGAAAGGCCGTTGTGAATATCACCATGAAAGTCTCACATGCGCATAGCATGTTACCAGTTACTAATGCTTCTCTCCTTTTTCCTGTTCTCTTTCCCATTCCATGGCCGAGAGCGGTGTCTTACGCATTGTGAGTCTTGATTTGCGCTACCCAAGTCAGCTCTTCAAAAGCAGAAACACCGAGACGATAATATGGACCCTACAAAGGAAGGTTGAAGCAGTAAGTGAGGAACGAGGAACCCTAACAAATTTTACTTATAGCCAAACAAGCTTCAGGGTAAGATGATTTCAATATCAAGGTAAGAAAATCATATCAACTTCTCTGAATTTTTCATAAATTTATGTAACACCATATGTTGGGATAAAGGGAGGGACCCGATTGCAGCGATTTGGATAGGAAGAGTGGGACTGCCATCTTCCTGTTGTTAACATTTCGTGAATAAAGGGTGGGCTCTTCTCCCCATCTAATGGGACTTTTTAATTGGCGAGGGCTCGGTTTTTGTGTGGTTTATGTGAACTTGTTTCTGGAAGGAGATTCCCTCTAGGCCCCTGTAGCTTTGGGTTGCGCGTAAGTGTATCTGCTTACGAACCCACAATACGTTTTTGGCCCGTCATACAGGAACATGATGAAACATTTACCACAGAACAACCTTGATCAAATCGTTTAATTAAAACAGTCCAGTGCTATAGGCAGTTACCTTGCTACATTAGATGGTAGTTCACATCATCATCATCATCATGTCCCTACCGACAGACACAAGAAGAGCATGGATACAAGTAGGAAACGCCTGTGTAGCTTAGCCTGTGTTCTTAGCTCCATCACCTTCAACGACTTATGGTCGTCGATGGTGTCGATTCCGTCGACGGATTCGTCCACCATTTCGGCATCCGCTGCACAGAATCTCAGTTTAGAACTGGACTGTGTTAATGGGCCGGGTTACGAATCCGACTCTTCACATTCCTCTAGCTACAAAAGTAACACCTACCGGCATCGAAAATATACGAACGGTGGACAGGTTTACCGATCTTCTTCGTCCACTTCTTCGGGTGTTTCATCAACTGCCACTTTTCCACCGCTCACGTCGGACTACTGTTCAATGCCGTCATCATCTGCATCTGCGAACAATACACCGACCGCAATGACTGCTCAAATCACGGATTTCTTCTTGCGAAGTCAAAGTTATCATGGTTCGCATCAGAACCTGACGGCAGTCAGTGCAGTACTAGTCCCAATCCACCAGACTCACCCATTAGTAACTCCTCGCTCTATGATCGGAACGCAATCCATGCCAATGTTCAGTGAACTTTTCACTGGAAAGCATAATCAAGTACAACAACAATCACAACACTCTCATCAGCAAAAGCAGCAACGAAGTCAGCACTTTCTCCACTACGGCAGTGACAACTCGCTGGAGCTGGTTCTTCCAACGAGTACCGAAAGCTCGGGAGCCTCGTCGACCAGTTCCAACAATAGTAATAGCAGCATTGCTAGTCACAGTGGGAGCAGTGGTTATGGAAGTGCTCTAGCGTCCACGGTGCCGCCCAACGAGGTTCTCTCGATGCAGAGCGGTCATCCGAAGAAACGCTATTCCGGTCGCACGTCACCTGTACCGAATGCCGCTTTCTTGAAAGCAAACCGACCACCAAGTGTAAGTGTTCCGGACAGTGTTACAGTTTCTAGTCAACAGCCCAGTCCCACGGCATCATCTAATCAGAAAGCTCAGGAACCAGTTACCAATGGCTCCAGCTCTCCAGCAGTTTCACAACAAATGCCAGCTGCACCCGTGAGCCCGGTTGCAAACGGGCCCTTTATGTATCCTTTCGATGGTGTCAACATACACACACCGGCTGATCGATTTTTGGCTCGAGCTCACCTGGTAGAAATAACTTCGCCGCCGGTTGATTTGGCACCGAGTGGAAGTAGGTATGGTCCACTGTCGACAGCCATTTGGGAGAAATTTGCCGCCGCTCAGCAGACCCAGGACAAGTTCGTCCAGAAGATCCACCTCTGGAGGTATCTGTTCATGTGCATTAGGATGGCATTTCCACGTTTCAGTCTGTACCTGGTTGGAAGTACCATTTCCGGTTTCGCTTCCGACAGTTCCGATGTGGATATGTGCTTAGTGTGCCGAACCAACGCGGTTCCGTATGAAATGCGAGGAGAAGCACTGTTTCAGTTGGGTCAACTGAAGAACTACTTTATGAACATAAGCACATACTTCGAGGAATTCAGCGTCATCCAAGCCAAGGTGCCGATTCTTAGGTTCCGAGATTCTGTCAACTCGATCGTTGTGGACTTGAACTACAACAAATGCGTTGGCATTCGGAACACCCACCTGCTGTATCTGTATTCGCAAATGGATTGGCGCCTGCGACCGTTGACATTGGTCGTCAAACTGTGGGCCCAGCGTCACAACATTAACGATGCAAAAAATATGACCATTTCCAGCTACTCGCTTGTACTTATGGTGATACATTTCCTGCAGTACGGAGTAAGCCCTCCGATACTGCCTTGCTTGCATGCAATGTATCCGGATAAGTTTGTGCGAGTGTCAGATATCAGCGCGTTGGACCTAACGGAAAAGGTGGAAGCTTACAAAAACGATAATACGGCAACGTTGGGCGAACTTTTCCTGCAGTTCTTGGAGTACTATGCCAACTTCGATTATGCGCGCTATGCCATCTCCGTGCGGACGGCTTCGGTGATTTCGATCGAAAGTGCACGTGTAGCGCGAAGCTACAAAAACGATCCTCATCATTGGCGGCAGTTGTGCATAGAAGAACCCTTGGATCTGACCAACACGGCTCGGTCGGTGTTCGATGCGGACATTTTCGAGCAAATCAAATCCGTGTTTTCCACCTGTTGGCGACGGCTGAAGGATACGAACGATCTCAGTTCGATCTTTGAGTGTGAGCCACTGTTCATACCGGTGGCTTCGGCGCTCTCGATCACGTCATGATCGCTGCCATCGGCGATCCAATTTGTTGCTGCAGTTTGTGGCGGTTGACTTGCGCGTTCCGATGCAACTCACCTCATTTCTGAGAAGGTGAGCTACAAAAGACTGACACTATACTATTAGGAAGAAAGCAAACAAACAAAAAAATGCTAAACAATGCGTTCAATCAACTAACTCGGTGGTGATGATTGTGCGTTCACACTATTGCTCCTCGCACGGTTTGGTGAGGATTCTAGGGGGGATCACACCGACACATATCATCGGTTTTTATCGACCGATATCACCCCCGCTCCATGTGTGAATGTAGGCAAACCAGCAAACAGTTATACAGGCTGGCACGTACTTTAGCTGCAAGCAAAGGAACTAAAAGGCATTAACCAGAGTCAACAGAAATGGCAAAAAATGTGTTCATTTTATCGCCAGTCGAATGTACAAATGTGTGACCCAAACGATAGAGTGCGCTGTTTGTGTGAGTGCTTACGAAAGTCACTAGAATTTTAAGGTCAGTTTTGCGACCTCCGCCGAACGCGTTCTAAGCTGTAGACATCGGCGGATCGCTATATCATGAAATGATCTCTTTAATTATTACGTTTTTCTGTGCCATCGGTTTTTTGTTGTTTTGTACATTTGTACACACGTAGCGTACGCGGAAAGTTTTTCGTTTATTTTTTTGCGACTGAAGGGGTGAACCTTGGAGAGATGCTCAATGTGAGGGACCAAATGGTTATAGAAAGCCAGAAAACTGCTTACAGAAAGAATCTTCCCCCACATAGATAGCCAACCAGCAACAAGTAGCAGTCCGGATATACATACAACTATATTTTCTCCATTCGCTCTAGTATTAACTCTCGGTAGACTTGAATCAAATACTCTTTCTAGCTAGTGCAGGCTTTACACACACAAAGAAAGCTAATCGACTACAAGGAAACAGAAAGATCCTAAAAGTAATAATATATAGAAGGAAAGTAGAAAATCGGCTAAAAGAGATACAATAATTCAGTGGGCGAAACAAAGACAAAGTTTGCAAACACGAAATGAATACACTTTTAAGGGTTCATTTTTAAAACGAAAAAAAAAAGATTTATATTAGAGATGAAAAAACACGGCTGTGAAAATTAAGAAATTTAAATTATTATTACAAAAAAAAAAGAGTGAAGCAAAACTTAAGAAAACTAATTAAAGGTATATTTTTAGATTTAATTTATATGAACAAGGGAAGAGGAAGATTGTCGAAAAGAAGAAGAAGAAGAGGAGGAAAGAAGCGCTCGAGTCAAGAATGCAAGCGTAGGAGAGGAATGAAGAAAAGTAAAAAACAAAAACTAAAAAAAAGTATTAAAAACAGCAGAAAAAGTTTAAAACAAAAAAGTTAAAAAGTAGGAAAACCGTCAGACGAAAGCCGCCTAGTACATAGAAGCATATGAAGAAAATAAGCCCGCGAAATCAATACTCGTTGCAGTTCAAAACCAGACCACTCGAGCCAATCGATGCTGCTCTAATTCTATACAGTAGCATAGTGTGGCTAGTCCGCTGTATGTGCTATACAACGCTCCAGATACGACACAATAGAATGCAAGCGGCATCGATTGGTGTGATTGGTCTTGTTCGGTTTTGCACTGCAACGAGTATATCATCTCACAATTATGTGCTCTCAGGTATTGTTTTGGTCATATCTCCATGAAGAATTATCCAATCATAATGAAATTTTGACCAGTTATTTGGAAATATCATAGCTTTGATTTGGCACCAACAAAACTAAAATCGGTACACAAATAGCTCAGTATGTAATCGGAGACTAAACTGTTTGATTACTATTATAATAGGCCTTCAAGTACTGTTTCGTTCATATCTTCGTAACGAAATGTCCGAATGAAAAAAATCAATAGCGTTCTATGGGAATGTTGTAGCTTCCATTTGCCGTCAACAGAACTGAAATCGGTTCACAGATGGCTGAGAAACCGATGTGACATTATTTGTAACGACACACTACACACATACACACACCACTACACACACACACACACATCACATACACACATACACACAGACATGTGCTCAGTTCGTCGAGCTGAGTCGAATGGTATGACACTCGGCCCTGTGGGCCTCGGATAAAAAGTCGAGTTTTCAAGCGATCTTAATACCTTCTTCTATTGATGTAAGAAGGGTAAAAAGGGAAGTTAACATAATGAAATTTTGAACACTTATTTGGAAATTTTATAACTTTAATTTGGCGTTAACAAAGCTTCAATCCTGAGCTTCAATTTTGATTATCGATATGGATTCAAGATGCTTAATAAGTACATATTCGTTGAAAATAGTAAATGGAGACTTTGTGTAATTTTCGAATATACTCGTTGCAGTTGAAAACCAGCCACTCGAGCCAATCGATGCTGCTCTAATTTATACAGTAGCATAGTGTGGCTAGTCCGCTGTATGTGCTATACAACGCTCCAGATGCGACACAATAGAATGCAAGCGGCATCGATTGCGTGATTGGTCTTGTTCGGTTTTGCACTGCAACGAGTATATTGTCATCTCACAATTATGTGCTCTCAGGTATTGTTTTGGTCATATCTCCATGAAGGATTATCCAATTTGAGCTTCAATTTTGATTATCGATATGGATTCAAGATGCTTAATAAGTACATATTCGTTGAAAATAGTAAATGGAGACTTTGTGTAATTTTCGAATATACTCGTTGCAGTTCAAAACCAGACCACTCGAGCCAATCGATGCTGCTCTAATTCTATACAGTAGCATAGTGTGGCTAGTCCGCTGTATGTGCTATACAACGCTCCAGATACGACACAATAGAATGCAAGCGGCATCGATTGGTGTGATTGGTCTTGTTCGGTTTTGCACTGCAACGAGTATATCATCTCACAATTATGTGCTCTCAGGTATTGTTTTGGTCATATCTCCATGAAGAATTATCCAATCATAATGAAATTTTGACCAGTTATTTGGAAATATCATAGCTTTGATTTGGCACCAACAAAACTAAAATCGGTACACAAATAGCTCAGTATGTAATCGGAGACTAAACTGTTTGATTACTATTATAATAGGCCTTCAAGTACTGTTTCGTTCATATCTTCGTAACGAAAATGTCCGAATGAAAAAAAAATCAATAGCGTTCTATGGGAATGTTGTAGCTTCCATTTGCCGTCAACAGAACTGCCAGGTATTGTTTTCATATTCCATAGAATTATCAATCATAATGAAATTTTGACAGTATTTGGAATATCATAGCGATTTGAACCACAAACTAAAATCGGTACACAAAAGCTCAGTATGTAACGGAGACTAAACGTTTGATTACTATTATAATAGGCCTTCATACTGTTCATATTTCGAACGAATGTCCAATGAAAAAAAATCAATAGCGTTCTATGGGAATGTTGTAATTTGCCGTCAACAGAACTGAAATCGGTTCACAGATGGCTGAGAAACCGATGTGACATTATTTGTAACGCACACAACACATACACACACACACACATACACACACACACACACACACACACATACATACACACATGTGCTCAGTTCGTCGAGCTGAGTCGAATGGTATATGACACTCCGTGGGCCTCGGATAAAAAGTCGAGTTTTCGCGATCTTAATCTTCTATTGATGTAAGAAGGGTAAAAAGAAAAAATCCACAAAAAAAAAAAAAAAAAAATACCTACATATACACATGCTTTTTCGCTGCGGAAAGCCTCCCGCACAATCCCATCCAATTTCCAACTCCAGATGTCTATGAAGGTAGCTTGAGTTCTCAGCATCTTCTTAAGTACGCATCTAATCAACAATTCTCTCCCATCCCTTGCTGATCATAAGGACCTGGGTAGGTGTTATGAAAAGAAATCGATGGATGCAGAGCTTCTGGCGCTTCCATTGTCTCTACAACAGCCAACACAGGATTATGTATGGTCGGAAAATGCTATGCTATCTGACCGGCTATGCATATTCTCGTAAATAGCGGATAAAGCATAGACAGTTAGTTGGTGAAGTTAGAGTAGCGAGCAAATAAGTTGTCGCAGAAGCCGACCTGCACGATGGTCGTCGCAATAAGTAGTAATTTACAGATTTTCTCATCAGTTGCTACTGCTACTTCTTCGGATGGACTACAATTCAGCCATGAGTCCGGAACAAGAAGCAGCCATTCAGGACCGCTCCACAAATGCTTACAGTGCAAAAGGTCAATGGGTTTGCCACGAATGCATTCCAATGATTAGACGATGATTGTAGTCATTGGAGAACGATAGTGGAATCCGCTCGGATGGGAGGTTATGCCAGCAACTGATGCAAGTCGTGGTTCATTCGTCTCCTCCACGTTCCGTCTTCTATCTGCAAATGGACCCGCCTTAGAAAGTATTACAGCTAAAATGCTGATGCTCTCGCATAGCCTACCCTAAGGAACTAAATTTATCTAGATTAAAGCAAACAAATTATGTACAAACTCTACAAATTTACAGATCGTTACAGTGTGATTGCACGATAGTGGCAACAATCCACTTTGTTACCTTTTTATATAAACGGGACCTACGATACCTTCCATCCAATTCTCCGATAAAAACTCTTCCTCCCAAATCTTGGTAATTACCAAGTACAGTGCCCTAGCCGTATTCTAATAGCTCTCTTGACAGTAGGTCTACACCGGCTCCCTAGTACTTTTTTAATTGACCTATTCACTCCTCGACTTCCTGAAGAATTGGGGTAGGAATTTCTGTCATCTTCAGCACGTGTTCCTAGATGTATTACGATTGCCACCTTCATTTGCTGTAGAATTGCCGGTCAGGTGCTCGTCAAAGTACAACTTTCACCTTTCGAACACCTCACAATCGTTTGTGATGAGGTTACTTTTCAAGTATCTGCATAAATCAGCTTGTGGTACGTAGGTTTTGCGCGAGCTGTTCAACTACTCGTAGACTTTGCCGGGCATTAAAGCCTGTCCACATTAAATTTCGGACACTTTTCTTTCAGTGTAGATTTTGAATTATTTCAAGGATTGCTGAAACGTTTCACTTATATGGCAGCTCAAACTCTCCACTTTATTTCGTGGTACAACATGTTTACATTCTTGCTACATTCAGTAAAATGGCGTCAAATCAAGTGGAAGTGGACACACCCATTTTGTACGAACGGCAGCAAAATCCGAATTTAGCGGTACGCGATCTAAAGCCAAGAAACTAAAACTACCGTGAAGTACCGTGTTTTATGTTTGCAAATCATTTGACCAGTGCTTGACAGTGGATGGGCAAGAAGGTGGTAGCCATAATTGAGAAAAATCCCAAACTTTCTGTGGGAAATGTGGCTCGCAAAGTTGAGTAAGCTAATCATGCGTAAAAAAGGGAAACAGAGGCAAGGACTGAAGGCGTAGAAAGCGAAACAGGTACCGTACGGAACCTGATGGCGGGGGAAACAACAGAAAGTTCGAGAATTTTACAGGAAGAAGGATTAACATCTCAACCAACTGTTTCTAATGTAGATATAACTCTATTATTGGGAAATAAACAATCGGCTCTGTAATTTTTTTTTTTTTTTGCTATTATTTTGGTATCCGAAATTTAACGTGGACAGGCTTTAGAACGATACAATGCCTCTGGCACTTTTTCTCCGAAGCATAGAGTTTTGCCTGTTCCGTGTTTGTCTGTACCTTTCCACATTCGCTCTCGTAAGATTTTGCAGCATTCTGCATTTTTCTCATCTACTAACTGCTTGCATTCGCGATCAAACCGGTCATTTTTTTCGATTAATACAGAAATTCCTAATGCCACTATTGCAGTGCTACCAATGGTGGTTCGAATGCCTCTCCATATTCAAGAGTAGCTGCGCCAAGCTGCTATTCCATTGGTAAGGCTGCTTCTAGCAGTTGCACGTATTTCTGGCCAATTCCGGTTTCTCGAAGTTGCTTAGTGTGACTCAAAAGCCACCTACCTACTTTGACCGCACCTTTACTGTTGGTTTATATTATGCTTTACTGTTGATTTAAGTTTGATCGACTATTAGACGTAGTTCAACAGCTATTTATTTTCCCAATGAAGTAAACCACCATCACACTTAGTGCGTGGTCCCAACAGCATCCTTGCTGTAGGTTTTGATTGGTTCAAATCGACTCTAAAGTGAAGTTTAATTTTGTTTTGCCCAATTATGTAAACTACTATCACGCTTTGTGAGTAACCGCAATAGCATCCTTACTGTTGGTTTAAAACAACGAAAATCGGCCATCAAGCGGTGTTATTTGCTTCTTGTTTCCCAACGAAATTGGCCTAAAAAGCATCCTTACTGCTGGTTTAAATCGATTCAAATCGACTCTCAAGTGTATTTTTGTTAAGTAAACCACCATCACACTTAGTGCATGGTCCCAACCGCATCCTAACTGTTCGTTCAAATCGGTTCATATCGACTCTCAAGTTTAGTTTGAATGTTCTTTGTTCTCCCAATTATGTGAACCACTATCACGCTTTTTGAGGGGCCCTAATAGCATCCTTACTGTTTGCTGAAATCGGGTTCGAAGTCAATCGTGTTTTTTTTCCTTGTTTTCTCAACGAAGTAAACCACGATCACATTTTGTTAGTGGCCCTGATAGCATCTTTACTGCTGATTTTATCCGGCCCAATCAACTCTCAAGTGAAGTTAACATTCTTTTTTGTTCTCCAAGTTATCACGTTTTGTGAGCTGATATTGCCAGTTTTTACACATTTTGGATGTTTGTTAGTCACAAAAATCATCTGTTGTTTCTCTGTGTTCAGCTGACCAAGCAATAACGGCGTAGAAACCTCGGGCGGTCAATCGTATTCATGCTTTTTCGCTCACGTTAAGAGTAATATAAGTTTCAAAACTTCTTTTGTATACTCTACTGGCCAGAAAAACACGATTAGAAGTATGGTCGCAAATCTTAAGTTATTTCTGACTTAAGGTGAATTGCTGTATCTTTTGCTTTCTTTTATCTCTTTCTCGCAAACTTACCTTGTTATTTCAAATTGATTGACTCGATTGTTAGTGAATGAAAATCCAATCGAGCTCCATCAGATTGCTCACAGCAAGTAGCACGCAAACTGGTGTGGTTAAATATTCAATATCAAGTACAGATTCTGAGTTATATCAATTCTAAACTTTGAGGTATTGGCTGCCGTCGAGAATGCTTCAGCGCAAGCCCTTAACCCCTTCAGGCCTAAGGGGTCATATATGACTCCAGGAGGAAAATGGCTGAAAAAAAAACACCATGTAAATACAAGTGTACAATGTCTTCGGCAAATTTGTTCTACATCAATTCTTCTATCTGGGAAAAAATGAAAAACATATGAGATCAAGGCCTAATTTACGACCTAGAACATTGTGAATAAGAAGAAGGTTATACAAAATGTACTTGAGTTCAGAACTAGAGATCTCCAGTTGTAACAGTAGCTTTTAGGGGTGTATAAGGTTACGATATGTATTCAAAAATATTGAATAAACCTCTTGCAAAGTCAGCAGTCATTATTTGATAATTTTGTGATGTTCTAGGTCATCCAAACTGTTCTTGAGTTCAGAAATTTATATTTGAAGTAGTAACTATAGGTTTTTGGGCTATACGAAGTAACGCTAAGTATTCAACGGTATTCGTTTGATATTTTCGAACGTATTACGAGATAAACTGGAATTATCGGAGTCATCAGAACTGTCCTCGAGTTCAGAACATAAGTTCTAAAATTTTAACAGTAGGCTTTTACAGCATGCAAGTAGACAATATGTATTTAACAATATTCATTGAAGAATGTGGAAGATCACCCGACATAATGTGACGATCTTGGATTATTCAAGGTCATTCAAACTGTCCTTTAGTGCAAAATCTAAGATCTACAGTTGTAACAGAAGTTTTTTTGTGCTATATAAGGTATATCCAACGTTTTCAAACATATGCAAAGAATTTTTGGAAGGTCAATTATTTTATAACTTTGTGATCCTCTAGCTTCATACTGTCCTTCAAAGTTACGTCGTGTATTCAGGCATATTCAATGAATATTTAAGAGCGTAAAAATACATAAGAAGATAATCTTGGGATGGTCTAGGTCATCCAAACATTCCTGGCGATAAGAACTCAAAATCTACAGTTGTAACAGTAATTTTTAGGCAATACAAAGTTAAAATATATACTTAAACATATTAAAAATAATATTCTGAGGAATAAACTAACATTATCAATATATATAACATGTTACGGGTCATCTCAACTATAGATCTACAGTTTTAACATAAGCTTCCTGGGCTATGTAAAGCTACGATGTGTATTGAAACATATTCATTAAATATCTTGGAAGAACAACAAACATTATGAGGTTATCTTCGGATGTTCTAGGTTATCCAAACTATCCTGGAGTTCAAAACTTGAAATTTACAGTTTAGATTACATAGAATACCCTATGATTATCTCATAATGTATGTTGGTCTTTCAGGACATTCATTGAATATGATTGAATATATATCGTGACTTTGTACAACTGTAGATCTTAAATTCTGAACTTCAAGGCAGTTTGGACGACATCACTCAAAAATATTTTCTACTTTTTTCAACCATTTCTATGTTATTGACATCCAATCAATCAAAACACACCAAATTTCTTGCATAATAACGCTTGGGAAAATTTAAGCTGAAAGGTTAAGTAACACAATTTGCAAAATTTTCCTCAATATTAAAAACATTCCAAATTTGGGTCATCACACTCTCACAGGAGCAACCAGCAAATCGATGTTTTTCTGCATAATTCTTCGGAAGATCCGCCAACGGTTCGCCCTCTATATGCAACCATTACTCAACGGCACTTGGAATCCAACCCCACGACAGCGAACTGCATAATGCAAGTATGCCACCAGAGCATCCCGTATTTCCCCTCCCTAATTTCATAGAACAATGCCCCACTGCAGTGGCAGCACTCTCGTTCGCTTGAGCGATGGTCTTAGGTCAGCAGTGCAAACAAAGCGTGTTTTTTTAACTGCCACACTTTACCCGAAAGCGTCCCACATTTCCGGTTTTCGAGATGCTGCCAAGCAAACAAACAACCCAGCAGTTCTCCGAAGCCAAAAGTCATAAATGAAAATTTATGGCACTTCCTAGATAGCTCTTTATTCGGTTATTCCTTCTTTTTTTCCCTCTCGATATTGGGAGTGTAACTTGAGAAATGTGCTCGCTTGCTCGCATATGCATCATTTCCACATCCTTCTGGGTGAGATATTTGATGGTGCATTTGGGATTCGTCCATATTCGATTCCGGAATTATTGCGACCTAGATTTCCCCGACGCAAGTTTCGACAGTGAAGAGGATTTCTTCGCCACACCGACATCATCGTCCTTTTTTTTGGGTTGGAAGCTGGTGATCAGAGTGAATCCTTGCGGAAACGCAGGCAGCGCTTGTTAAAATGTGATTAAAAAAAACTTTTTCCCGTCAGGATTCGTCTGTTTTTGTGCAAACGACTTTTGTGTTTTTCGGACGAGTGAATAAAAACAGAATGGCGAAAATGAATTATGAACTTTTATGAGTGGGATGCAGATTACAGCTGACCTTCCGGGCGGAAGCAGTGGTTCCTTGCAAAATTCACGTTATGATGAACAGTGATTCATTTGTTAAAGTTTAAGCCAGCGTTCTTTCTATAATTGTTTAACATTGGTTTGGCAGGTTATCGGAAAATGATGAAGTATACAGACTGAAAAGACCAATTTGGAACCCTTTTGCCTGCAAACCTTCACTTCTAATTTAAGAGATAAACGTTTCTGACAGATAACACACCTACCAGCAAAACGTTCGTGCCAATGAAGTTGTCAGAATGTTGATGTTCCGAATCGCCACCGGGAGCAACAGTGTTGTTCTTTGTACTCATTTTTTCTTTCGCTTCTCGACCATTTTCCTCCTGTCTCCGGAGCGTTTTGCCATCAACAGACAAGCCGGATGGGTTTGAGTGACGTGGGAGAACAATTTGGACATCATCATTGAATAATGGGCTTGATGAGTGGGCTCTTGCCGGCGCGTTCGTTTCAGACAGAACTAAACTTGGCCATTGTTGGCGGGAAGAAAAGCGCTCGGTAATCCGAGCTAATTACACGGATATCCAGTGGCTATTATTCACGATTCATCAACACCTGGTCCAGAAACCATATATCAGCAACAGTCCTATGGTTTCAACAGATGAACCAATTAGTCCGTATCATCGCGTTAAGGAACGAAGAAAAATACTGACAGCTCGTTGCTATCATTTTCCGATTAGAATTAGTGATGGGAAATGCTTGTTCGAGTATTGAGAAGCTCTTACGTCCTTTCAAATATCATACATCCTGCGGGTGAGTGATGCATAACTTACTTTGAGCGTGCATCACTTGTCACTTTGTGAGTAAATCTGATGATTTGGCTACCCAATACTACCCATTCATGCAAAAATAAAAGCAGCATTGATTAAAACAATGACTTCATGTTCCACAATAGGTCCCGTATTGTTCACTTTTGTTCTAGCAGAAGTAAATGATTCCGCCTGCTCTTCGATCATTTCAGCTGTTTCGGGAAATGATGTGTCACGTTTTTCCGCCTACTTCCTTTAATAGCAGCAACGATGCGCATCACTTTAGATTGGGTAAATATTTACACGGAATATAGCTGGGCAAGCATGACAACATGACAGGTCCTGATTCCTGAGAAGATGATTGTGGGGTGATAAGATGGCTTTCGCAAAGGTGCCAGTTTGATTTGGCTTATTTTTGTGCCTATATTGGAACTGGAAATTCTGACAGCACTTACGAAAAAACAGGCACGAACAGCTTCGAAACATTGAACATAACTTCGATGAAATCATAATATTTTTGATGTTGAATAGCATCCTTCGGCAACATTCTTCTTCATTTCAAGTTTATTGCTTTCGCAATAAGCTTATTGCTTGCCCTAAACTTAGTGTTCTAAATGTATTTCTACAGTTATTAACTAATCTTCCTTGTGCATTGCACAGTGGTCCAGAATGCGAATTTAGCTGGAAAGATACATTTTCAGCCTAAGGTTGACGTTTTGGAGCAAAATTGTCTTCCACAAAGTGGTTTTAAATAACAAGGCGCTTCTTTTGGTGTGCATGAAAACTAGGGTGGTCCTTATTTTCAGAGAAATCGAAAATACAACTTATTTATTTGCAGAAATAATGGCATACATTATTCGGAAAAGATGTAGAATAAATAATTTAAAGCAACTTTGATGTTAGATTTTTTTCTGTACCTTTTGATATGACCGAATTAGAGCATTTTTTCCTACGTAGCTTAGGGTGTCCCTATAAAAATCAGTTATTTAACTTTAACTTTTTTAATTCATATTTTTCAGCTAAATTGGCTTCTTGTTGATTCTAGAAACAATAAAAGCTACATTTTTTGTTTGCTCAAAATGTCTCTATCGTATGTCACACAAAAGTTATTATAGTTTTTGAAAACAAAATAGGCCTTTTTCAAATGTTGGTTTTTGTAGTTGGGGCGAACCAAAAAATATTTCTCAACAGCATTAGAAAGTATTTTTATCATTGCGTATCTTGTCTGAAAACTGGAGATCGGTTATTTTTTTAAATTGAGTAAACACATTTCAAAAGGGCGTAATTCTATGAAAAAATCGTTAATCACTCGCTAACGGTAAGAGACAAGATTAACATGTCCAAACTTTCATCTTTTGAAGTTTTAAAAATCATCTGAAAACAACGTTGTTGGCAAATTTGAAATAAAAAAGTTAGAGCAAAAAACAGTTTTTTTTTTCTAATTCGGTCATATCAAAAAGTACAGAAAAAACTGTAACATCAAAGTTACTTCAAATTATTTATTCTATAACATTTCCGAATAATATATGGCTTTATTTCTGCAAATAAAAAAGTTAGATTTTTGCATTCTCTGAAAAAACTTCAAACTTAGGCTGAAAATGTATCTTTCCAGCTGAATTCGCATTCTGGACCACTGTGCATGAGGGTCGTTGTTGGCCAATCAATATCTCAAAAAAGCTCTAACTTCTTAACGGAATAAACTAGAGATTTGAAATTTCTCGATTTTTCCTCGACGTTTCTCGAATTTTGAATTTTGAACAAACATATTTTTGGTAGTTACAGCTTCCAGCGACCTCTAGAAGTAACGCTTAAACGTAACGCTTAGCTTCAAATAAAAGGTATGGATTCATAGAACGACATGCAGGCCCAATTTTTTAAAACTGGCCATTCTGGGCACATAGGAACCCAGAACCGATTCCGGTTTCAACCGAAGAGTACCATTGTGGAACCTCATATATGTGTACCATACTACGGCTACTGATCTTCAAAACTATCATGCCATAGACCAAATAGGGACATTTGACCAAATCCAGATACTCTGGAACCGGTTCCGGTAGGGTACAAAAAGGATAATTCTGAACCCCAAGTAATTGTACCGTTCCTACTTGACCAAGACTGGTATGGCCTCTGCTGTACACAGAAGTTGTCTCCATTGTAATCGGTCCATATCTGTACCTCGTCAGTCTCGCTGTCTGCGGAGAATCCGCAGGTCGCCTTCTACTTGATCGATCCACCTTGCCCGTTGCGCGCCTCGTATTCTTGTACCCGTCGCGTCGGTTCGTTTTCGAGAACCATTTTAACAGGACCGTCGGGTCCTCCCTTAGCTCAGTCGGTACAGGCGCAGCTACAAAGCAACACCATGCTGGAGGTGTCTGGGTTCGATTCCCGGTCTGGTCTAGGAATTTTTCGTTAAGGAAAACTTCTCGACTCCCTAGGCATAGCGTATGATTGTACTTGCCACACAAGCATACTAATGCAAAAATGGTAACTGGCATCGAAAGCTCTCAATTAATAACTGTGGAAGTGCATTTAGAACACTAAGTTGTGAGCAAGCAATAAGCTAATTGTGAAAGCAATAAGCTTGAAATGCTAAAAGAAGAAGAAGTCGTCCGACATTCTCACGACATGCCCAGCCCATCGTAGTCGACCGGTTTTAGCGGCGGGTTCTCCCAGCGACTGATGCAATTCGTAGTTCATTCACCTCCTCCACGTCCCGTCTTCCATTTGCACTCCACCGTAGATCATACGAAGCACCTCCCGATCAAAGACATCAAGGGCGCGTTGGTCCTCCACTAGCAATGTCCATGTTTCGTGGCCGTAGAGAACTACCTGTCTAATTAATGTCTTGTAGATGGTCAACTGACCGTCGATAACGACACCAGCAGAGAGATACAAAGACGCATTGTAGCTGGAAATCGTGCCTACTTTGGACTCCGAAGTGTGCTAAGATCGAACAAAGTTCGCCGAACTACAACTTACTTTGTTCGTAAGACATCTGCTTGGCGTCTGCTTTAATGTACGTCTCGTCGTCCATAACGACGCATTTCGGTTACACAAACTACTAGCAGTACGCGGGATTTGGCCACCGTATTCTGTTTATCAGTTCGGTTAGGTGCCTTCCTTGCCTTGAATACATGAAGTCCAGCTCACTTTATTATCTGTCGGATGAACCAGAAGGAAGAACGGCCACGGCCCGAATCGAATGGTTCGGATTCCGCTTGACCGGGTCGGCCGTTCACAGGGTCGGTCGTATTCACTTTTCTTTCGCAAACATCTCGCCTTTGAGTCGTCTGCGTCTCCTTAAACTATTTTACCACACGGGACACGATCATATTGTCGATTGTATTGTTGTATTGTCATATATACGATCATATTGTTTCGCGATACACCTGAGGGACTGGCCTGCATTTTCCACGACCGCACCCATACTTTTTTGTCGAAGCACCTCTCCTCCTCCACACTCTAAATTAGTTTTATCCCAAATTTCATCAACTTTTACTCATTCAATAAAAAGTTATATACAAAAAAACGTTGTATTCTTTCGAGTACTATCTATAGAAAAACTAGAACTGTGCTCTTAAAGGACTCACATTGCATTGCTGAGGATATTCGCAATTTTACACAACATATAGAGAATAGGTTCGAGTCATTCGTTTGCATCGTTGCCAATTTGAATCATCAGTGAATCTGAGAGCTGTCGAATACATCAGAACCATTTTCAATCTTAGGATCACGCATGACGAAAAGAGAACCTACACAGATAAAGAGAAACATTGAATTTTCTGCATTGACTAATGCTCATAAAGAGAAAGCTAGATTTGGCAGAAAAGAATGGAATATTTCATGTAAATTTGAGCCAGATAACGCCTGAATCTAGGCTGTTGTATGAAAGATTGCAAATTGTATGGTGCATGAAAGATTGCAAACAATTTCGTTGTTTACGCTTCTTTAAACTAGGAAATTAACGCGGGGAACGACTATGCGCTTGTTAAAATTACTTATTTTTTTCTGTGTATTAGATCCGCGTTCAATCGTCGTCCGAGTAGAGTCTGAGATCAATTAGAAAACTAAATATGATGTTGTGATGCTGCCGATAAGGATTACTCAGGATGCTGTCGTTTTGCTGGTTTTAACGGTTAAAAGATCAAAATTCATAGCAAACATTCATTCCGGTGACATCAAATTTAAAACTGATCCTGAAATCAGTGAGAGTAAATTGAAAAGTCAATTTGCTGTACATTTTCTCCCGTTTATATCAAAATGAGTATTCCACTTGATGATCTGCCAGTACAATGAAAACAAAACTTCTTTTTTCAAAGAAAAATTACTGGAAAATTACAGCAGTATGAAACCTAAATTTGATATCATATTTGACAATTGTGAACTGAAATCAAATTTTGATTTAAATTTGACGTTGATATCAAAATAAATTTTCGAATTGCTACCTTTATGATGTTAGACATTACTCGAGTGGAGAGCAGCTCAACAGGCGATAACGGTCGAATTGGCTAAATCAGAAAACTTGAATAAGGTTGAATGATGAACCATGAACTTATGAAAATAATTTATAGAAAACCTACTTGGAGCACTTAAAATTATGGGTATGATCTATAAATTATGCGGAATTTTTCAAGTTTGGGCAATATTTTTTATGTATTGACTAAAGAGATAAGTAAAGTACTCAGATTTAATAACAGGCCAGTTTCTTTAAATATGAGGTTTAAATATTGCTGTAGAAGAAGTATCACGCTCCTCTAAAAATATTTTGTAATTCTTCAGAAACCTTCCTTATATTTGATGATCTCATGATCCTTTAGGACCGCAACTGCGACACATGAATGAATAAGTGTGTGGTTAAATGTTTTACAAATGGCTTGTCCAAACCGAAACCATAGTAAATATCTTGCAAGTATGCGTTCTAATGTTTTTAAATTGAATGGTCGATCGACAAGCCTGTCCAGGTTAAATTTCGGACACTTTACTTTCAGTGATGATTTTGAATTATTTCATGGATCGCTAAAACGGTTCACTTATATGACAGCTGAAACTCTCCACTTTATTTCGTGTTACAACATGTTTACATTCTTGTTAAACACTGGTCAGACTGAGAAGTTATAACATTTTATAAGCCTATCTTGATGACGAACTTCTTTTCAAAATTATTTGACAACCGTTAAAACGTGTTATAACTCTGTAGTCTGAATTAGGCATTACATTCAATATAACGACGTTGAATCAAGGGGAAGTGTGCAAACGCATTTTGCACGAACGGCAGCAAAATCCAAATTTATCGGTGCGCGATCTAAAGCCAAGAAACTAAAAATACCGAACAGTACCGTGTTTTGTGTTTGCAAATTATTTTACCAGCGCTTGACTGTGAATCGAAAGTTTGGAAGTGGAACAAATCGAAACAGTATGCTCCCGTAAAATGGTCAAGAAAGTGGTAGCTATTATTGAGAAAAAATCCCAATCTTTCTGTGCAAAATGTGGCTCGCAAAGTTGGGAAGTCAAAATTATATGTACAAAACGTGAAGCAGAGGCAAGGACTGAAGCCGTACAAAGTCAAAAACGTGCCCAACCGTGATGACAAGCAAAATTTCACAGCAAAAAGTCGTGCTGAAGAGCATTTTCCAATTTTTTGAAAAAAATTCTTGTATCATAACAGACGACGAAACATACGTACTCGAAGGCTTTAAACAGCTTCCGGGTCCGGCATTTTTTATACTGCAATGCAAAGGAACGCCGTTGCCGAGCGTTTCCGGACAAAGAAAGTGCCCAAATTTCCGAAGGAATATTTGATTAGGCAGGCCATATGTAGTTGCGTTCGAAAATCTAAAAGTTTCGTCTCTACTGGCACTATCAATAAAGGATTTGTACGAGAAAGAATTTCTGCAAAAGCGGTTGCTATCGTTTATCAGAAGCCACGACTCTCCAGCTCTGTTTTGGCCTCTTGTCACTTTGCAAAATCCGTCCTGGAATGGTAGGTAGGTAGGTACAAGAGGTCAAATATATGCCAAAAACACGCAATCCACCAAAATGTCAAGAAATTTGCTGAATAGAGAAGTACTGGGCTCTAGTTAAGCGGAAACTGTTTGAAATTTAGAAGAAAGAAAACAGTACCGATGATTTCAAGGGGAGGTGAAGGATCGTCACGGCTGGCGTATCTGAAAATACTATACGGAACCCAATTGCGGGTGTACCACAGAAAGTTCGAGAAGTTTACAGAAAGAAGGATTAACATCCTTATCAACTGTTTCTAATGTAGATATAACTCTATTATTGTGAAACAAACAATCGGTTTTGTTGAATTATGTGTAATTTGCTGTTATTATTTTGGTGTCCGAAATTTAACGTGGACAGGCTTTAGTTGAGCTTTAATTGTTTTGAGAAAATACGAAATAATAAAAATAAATTTTACGAAAGATTGTTACTAACAATAAACCAAAATTATGATACGAAGTTGCATCTTCAAATAGGCCCAATGTGGAACACATATACCGACTAGTCATATCAACCCTAATAAAGGGTGATACGGTCAAAATTTGGTCAAGGGAAAACGCGTGTAAATCGGTGAAATCGTTTATTTAAAAAATCAAATTAAATTTCTTTTTCAAGTTCAATTAGTATAAAATTCAGGAAAAATATTCAGTTAGGCTTCCGCTTTTCCAAATCCGAATTGCCGGGCCTTACGCTTGACCCCTGCCATCAGATTTTGTACAGCCACCTTGTCCACCTTCTTCGCCGCAGAAAGCCAGTTTGCCTTGAACTGCTGCTCGTCCTTAGCAGTTTTTTTGGTCTTCTTTAGGTTCCGCTTGACAATAGCCCAGTATTTCTCAATTGGGCGGAGCTCTGGCGTGTTGGGAGGGTTCTTGTCCTTGGGAACCACCTGCACGTTGTTGGCGGCGTACCACTCCATGGCCTTTTTACCGTAATGGCAAGATGCCAAATCCGGCCAAAACAGTACGAAACAACCGTGTTTCTTCAGGAAAGGCAGCAGACGTTTATTCAAACACTCTTTCACGTAAATTTCTTGGTTGACAGTCCCGGAAGCTATGAAAATGATGCTTTTCAAGCCACAGGTACAGATGGCTTGCCAAACCAGATATTTCTTTGCGAACTTTGACAGTTTCGTGTGCTTGAAAATATCTGCTACCTTTCCCCTTCCTTTTGCCGTATAAAACTCCTGTCCCGGAAGCTGCTTGTAGTCGGCTTTGACGTAGGTTTCGTCGTCCATTACCACGCAGTCAAACTTCGTCAGCATCGTCGTGTACAGCCTCCGGGATCGCGCTTTGGCCGTCGTATTTTGTTTATCATCGCGATTTGGAGTCACTACTGTCGTGACCTGACCGAAGTTTCCAGCCTTGATAATGTTGATTTACTGTTCGTTGCTGCTGCTACTGCTCCTTTGCTGTCAAAGTTCGTTACAAGAATGAACTGAATCAGCACAGCTAGCTGGTTTTTATAGCCAACGCCATCCCATGTCAACGCGTTGCGTTGGTTTTGTTTATTCTTACGAAGTGAAGAGAATTTCGCAAAGCATACTACAAGTTTTATCTCCTTTCACGCTCAGTTGATTATACTCAAATCGAATGATAATTTTATCCAATCGAAAGGTAAATTATTACTCTTAAAATCCTACAAAGCATCTTGACATTTCCTTCACACAAACTCTGAATACTACAACTACCTTCTTGTAAGTCGATAGTCCGGCTCGTTTTTTGGCTCGATGCACGGTTGTAGACGATACACCCAGCTTATTTGCGGCATCTCGGAGAGATAGGTTAGGGTTTCGCTTGAAACTACCGGCAACTCTCTTTGTCGTCTCAGCGGCTTCCGGTTTTCGATTTCCCCCCGATCCAGACTTCCTGGCTGTCAACAAACGTTCCCCAAACACTTTAATTACATTTGTAACTGTTGATTTGGCAACTTTTAGCGATTTTGCCAACTTTGCGTGCGAGCTCGGATTTTCGCGATGCGCGAGCAAAATTTTGATACGCTGCTCTTCTTGCTTGGACGGCATTTTGACAACTGAAGAGTGAATTCCAAAATCAAAATAGGAGCAACATTCTACACACACACACCTTCAAAATGAGGGGTGTTCAGGTTTCTTAAATGCAAAATTGAAAGAAATACGTCAAGTTGATATTGACCAAATTTTGACCGTATCGCCCTTTAAGTTGATTATAACATCACCCTTGATTTTGACATATGAGTTTTTTAAAACAAATAAAATTTATCTACACTGACTCGAAATGCTTTCAAATACGTATGATAGTAAGTGATAGAAACAGAACAGCAAATGTCGTATTAATCTTATCTTACCCAACATTTTAATAGTTTCTATCGTTTCCAGCTCAATGACTTTATAAGTTATAATTTAAAACATTAAATCCACCTCTGCATATTAGACTGACACACATTGATGAATAATATGGATCATTTCCATTTTTTTCTAGCGATATTTACCATTCTTATAGATCATGACTGCGTTTTATATGGAACGATTTTCATTTTGTTTATACTCATCCGGCAGCCAACCATATTCCAATCTAGCCATCTATTGCATTTTTTAGACAGTCCAATTTTTCCAACCGACCCGATTTATCCGGGGATATTTTCTCAACCGTAAATTTCGATCCCAACCATACGCGTTCGGTTGCTAGGATGACAACTTTGCGCTATCAATTTCGCCTCATCTTTTATCGCGCACTGGCACAAAGGAGGAGCGCAGCAAGCCGGGAACAGCAGCAATCACCATAACCACTGCACAGCATAGTTTGCCCGAACGAGAGTAAATTTTTCGCTACAGTTTTCAAAGGATTTGTTTTAATGTTGAACAAACAGTTTTAGGAGCTTATTGTGCTGCATCTTGTACGGGGAACGGTCGACACTGCCCGAGGTACGAAGAGTCACGCCGGTTTACCTCCTACCCAGAAATGCGAACCTTTTTTGCCGGACTTCTTCGAAGGGGTTACCCGAAGTGGGGGGGTGGAGGGAGGTGAACTTTTGAAATTTGGGAAGTTCGGCTGACTGTCTTTGTGACAGTGAGTTTGAGCTAGGACGGATATCCGTTCGATAAAGACTGCAAACAAACGAAGGATGATCTTCGATAACGACGATGGGAGATTAGTTTTAGGTAAGTTACTCAATTTCCCTGGAAAAAAAAGTCTACGAATTGAACACTACTCACCTTGTTGTATCTTCCAGAAAGCAGATGTACCGGTAGTACTGCGGCCGCTTTATTTTGCAGAACTGGAAAAACAGTTCCCGTCCGATTGGCTGCTGATCAACTACGTAACCGTAACTTACATCTGCAAGAGATAGAAAAAAGGAAAAAGTTTATTAGCAACTGCTCCTCAAATAATTGTTGGTTTAATCTTCATTGTTTTTTTATACAGGGCAGCAATCTTCCGAAGTTGGCTTCCCGTGAAAGCCAGTCTGTGAGAGAGAATAAACATCAAAGCCCCATTCTGTTATTGTTCAAACTTTCTAATTTTGCCTTGTAAATAAGCTGCTGGTTCTGTTGATGTTACCAACTTCTGCAAAAGAAAAACCATTCCGGTGGGTACTCGAGAAGACCGGAAGTGTTCCAACCCAAGAAGGAAACAACAAACCACCTAACGACAAGTTGAGGGGATCAAATTGTGCCGCCCAGTAACATAATTAAAACACTGGAGGCCTTGTCTGAGTACTTGAGCAGAGTTGGAGCGAAGGAAAAAAGGGCTTTATATAAAGATGAGAAGGGAAAAATGAAACAAAGCCTGGAATGACCGCCAGATTCAACGTCCACTTTTCCTGCCGATCGAAGCCAAGGGTGGTATACTTGGGTGGCTTGTTGCAACATCATAATGAAAATCTTGGAAAAACACAACCACAATAACAAAAATAACGGCACGTGAAAAATGAGCACGAATTAGTGACAAATTAGGCGAAAAATGTCGTTTGCCAAACGCAAGACGACAGACAGGTGCCGATTCGGTGTGATCAACCTACATCAGATCAGAGCAGGAGAGCAAGAGTGACAGCACTCATTAGACATGCTGGGCGTGGAATCTGGAAAGGGCAGGGCGGAAGAAGTGGGGCCTTTTGTTTGATGGTTGATATATTGATAGAGGTTCACAGCTGTTGCGAGCATCAGAGTTGGGAGGGGCGTGTGTGCCCAGGGAGGCTCGACATTTGCTAAATATTAATCATCTGCTCTGCGAGTGGATTTGACAGGTACAAAGGTTTGGATGGTTTTTGAAGGAGATGAAGTGGCATGTAATTTTAGAAAGATAAACATTTACTCAGGCGCATTATGAGCTTAAGACAATTAATTGTCTTTAGCGATGCGAGGATATGAATGGATGATGTATTTCGATCGCCCTTTCAGCATTATGTTAGTTCGTTGAGTATAGCATGTATGGCTAAATTTTGAAGAAGTTCAGGATGGGTTTAAGTTATAGAATGGACAATAGGCGAAACGGAAATTAAAAGGTCAAATTATAATATCCATAGCAATCTTAAACATTATGCCGAATGAATAGACAATCTATTCAAAAACTCAAGAGCTCAAGGTATAATATTTTTTTCAAATATTTTTAGGCGAACTCGAATGTTGTTAAAACTGTTTTAATTAATAATCTATCCAAGGAACATTTCATTGCGAATCTTTTAAACAATTACTTTTCTAATCCCATTTCTAATTTCCATTTACAAATTCAATTTCCAATTCCATTTCCAATTCTTCTTCAAATTCCTTTTCCAATTCTGTTTCCAATTCCATTTCCATTTCAATTATTTTACCATTCTGTGTTCAATTTTTTTTCCAGTCCCATTTCCAATCCCATTCGCAATTCTATTTATACTTCCATTTCTTTTTCCCTTTCAATTCAATTTAGTATTCAATTTGGAATTCCATTTCCAATTTCAGTTCCATTTCATTTCAATTAAATTTTCAATTCAGTTTGCAATTCCATCTTCAATTCCATTTCCATTTCAATTCAAGTTTCAATTCATTCCATCTCCAGTTCCATTTACAATTCCACGTCAGTTCCGTTTCAGTATCATTTAAGTTCCATTTCCAAATCCATCTCCGATTCCATTTCTAACTCCATTACAAATTCCATTTCCAATTCCATTTCCCATTCCATTTCCAATTCCATTTCCCATTCCATTTCCATTCCATTTCCCATTCCATTTCCCAATCCATTTCCCATTCCAATTTCAATTCCCATTCCAATTTCAATTCCCTTGCCAATTCCATTTCCAATTCCATTTCCATTGCAATTATTTTTCCATTCTGTTTTCAATTTTATTTCCAGTTATTTATACAGCTCCGTCTTAAATTCCTTTTTCAATCCCATTGCAAATTCCATTTCTTTTCCCCTTCAATTAAATTTTTAACTCAATTTGCGATTCCATTTCTCCCTCTCGTGGGTAAAAGTTTTCACCTTGTCGACGGTAAGAGGGCTTATCTCATGCTATAAACATGCATGTGAGACCAAGAATTTGAACAGTAGTGAAAATATCACATATTCTAGTCATTTTTTCACTACCACATCGTAGAACGTTTCTATAAAGGCACTAACATCAGGTGTGATACTGGCCGCAATTCACTCTTAGACTTCTTACTTTTAATCTAGGGAAAACGACTATAAGTACACTTTTCATTTTCGTGGCAATTTATGTTGTTGTTTATCCATTTGATTTATGGAATAAATAATCAAAATACCTGATTTGCTCATGATATAATATCTGAATGTAATTGCACCATTTAAGAACGGGGTGAATGTTTTGACCAGGGTAATTATCTGAATTTTGTATCAGTAGCAGTAGTTTGATGAGTGATATACAATATCATAGGATCATTGTTTTCGTATTACCTACTTGCAAGACGGCCAGATTTAGTAGGAACATGAATCCTCCAAGCCAAACAGTAGATGAGTAGAAGGGGGGAGCAAATTAAAGATAGACCGGCTGGATACGAACAGAATCGTCTATGCCTAGGTTTCATATTTGAAATATTTTTTGATTTGGAATGGCTACAGATCCCAAGGTGAGGAGTAGGCTAGGAATTTAGGGTTCAGACAACAATTTAAGACAGTTAATGTACTAGAGTTATTAGAATTAGAGGTTCCGATTAAATTTGGTTGGGGTACAGTGATTCGAAATTTTTGGTCAAAGAAACTACTATGCTACTAACTCTATGCTGGCAACCACTATGGCCCCGAGTGGTCACGAAGTTCAAGCACCAAATTAACCTTCCCCGTACGCGGTCTTGGTAGCCGAGAATTGCGGTTAAATGGACCGGTAAAAGTACAAAGGATCTTCCCAACCATGGCCTACATGAAGTTTTTGTAAGGACTGCACACAAAGCGAAGTATCATCAGTCCAATATCACTCAGTATATAAGAAATCAAATAACACAAAAAAATTATTATCAACATACATGTTTTTGCAGAGAACTTACGTAATTTAACATTAACACATTAAACATTTCTGGTCATTTTGTAGTAACGCGGCCATCTCATTTCAAGAGCTCTACAAACCCCTTACCCCAACCTAATCCTTATCCTCTCCCATGGCGTTCAAGTAGGCCGCATAGACCAGTTCGCCGTTACCCCTTCCTAACTCTCGGCTTTGGATTGACTTGCGCTTTCATTGACCCACCAAACGCTGCAAAATGAAAATGAAAATTAAATTACTTTTCCTATTTCATTTTCAATTCCATTTCCTATTCTATTTCCAGTTCCATTTCCAGTTCCATTCACCATTACATTTCTAATGCCATTCCCATTGTCAATTCCTTTTCAAATTCTTTTCCCATTCCATTTCTATTTCAATAGTTTTTCCATTCTGTTTTCAATTTTATTTTCCATTCCATTTTCAGCTCCGTTTCAAATTTCATTTCCAATTTCATTTAAAGTTCCATTCCTTATTCTCTTTCAATTCAATTTTGTATTCAATTTCGAATTCCTCGTCCAGTTTCATTTCCGTTGCAATTCCATCTCCAGTTCCATTGACAATTCCATTTCCACTACCATTTCCAGTACCATTTCCAATTTAACTTTTATTTCCATTTCCATTTCTCCTTTCCAACGCCATTTAATATTCCATTCCCAACTCGATTAGCAATTCCATTTCCAATTCCATTTCCAATTGCATTTTCAATTCTTTTTGCAATTCTTTTTTCAATTCTAATTCAATTTATTTCAATTTATTCCAATTCTATTCCAATCCATTTCAATCCATTTCAATTCCAATTCCATTTCAATTCCATTCTAATTCCATTTCAATTCCATTTCTAATTCCATTTCCAATTCCTGTTCCAATTTTATTTCAGCTCCATATTTACAATATTATGAATTCAATTTCCATTTTTTCTTTTCATTTCCATCCTCAATTTCATACCCAATTGCATTTCGATTTCAATTTGCATCCCTAATTCTATTTCCAATTCCATTTTCACCTCTATTTGAGTTCTGTTTTAGTTCCATTTCCAATCCCATTTCTAGATAATTTTTCAGTTAAATTTCCAGGTCCATTTCCCATTACATTTGTAATTCCATTTCCGTTACAATTATTCGTCCATTCTGTTTTCTATTTTTTTCCAGTTCCATTTTCAGTTCCGTTTCAACTTCCTTTTCCAATTCTGTTTAAATTAAATTTTGTATTCAATTTGCGATTCAATTTCTAATTCCACGTCCAGTTCCATTTCCAATTCAATTCTCTTCTGGGGAAATCAAATGAAAAGTCACGTCACTGCAGGTGACTCTTCTCACTTCACCAAGTGACAAACGGCACTTCGACTCTCGGAATAACCCTCAGTTCCATTTCCAATTTCAAATCAAGTTCCATTTCCAATATCCAATATCACATCCAATTTCATCTCCAATTCCAATTTCACATCCATTCCCTTTTCCAATTTCATATCCAATCCCATTTCCAATTTCAATTTCAATTCCATTTTAAATTCCATTTTCTATTCCATTTTCAATTCCATTTTCAATTCCATTTTCAATTCCATTTTCAATTCCATTTCCAATTCTCTTTCCAGTTCTTCCAATTCCACTTCCAATTCCACTTCCGATTCCATTTCCAATTCCAATTCCATTTCAAATTACAATTTCGATTTCATTTTAAATTCTATTTTCAATTCCATTTCCAATTTTATCTCAGTTCCATATTTACAATATTGTTAGATCAATTTCTGTTTCTCTTTTCCTTTCCATCCTCAATTTCATATCCAATTGCATTTCGATTGCAATCTCCAATTTCATACAAAATTTTATTTCAATTTCCATCCTTTATTCCATTTCCAATTTCATATTTTGCTTTACGAAATGGAATGGGAATTGGAACCAATTCCATTTCGAATACTATTTCCATTTCCATTATCATTTCCATTTCCTATTTCATTTCCAATTCCATTTACAGCTCAATTTTCAGTTCCATTTCTAGTTAAATTTCCAGTTTCATTTCCCGTTACATTTCTAATTCCATTCCCATTTCCAATTTCTTGTCATATTTTTTTTTTCTAATTCCATTTCCATTTCCATTATTTTTTCATTCTGTTTTCTATTTTATTTCCAGTTCCATGTTCAGTTCCATTTCCAGTTCCATTTCCAATTCTATATTCAGTTCTGTTTCAATTTCATTCTAAACATCATTCCAATTTCAATTCCATTTTCAGTTCCGTTCCAATTCCATTCTACACCGCATTCCAATTTCAATTCTAGTTCTATTTCCAATTATATTTCCAGTTCTATTTCCAATTCCATTTCCAATTTCCTTTTCAATTCCATTTCCAATTCCATTCCCTCGGAAATTAGGTTTGTCCTTAGTTGCTCATGAATTTTGACAATCACGAAAGCACATGACAAATTTTTTGTTGGTTCGATCTACTTTTTAGCGAATCACCCGAAAATCACCCGTTGAATGCCCTCCTCTGACGTTAGAAGTTTATAATGCGTTGCTGCAAAACTATGGCTACCAAATGACAATCAGGTTTTCAAAACTTGGAAACAGTATTTCAAAATTTGAGGCACCTCTTCTCTAATTTTTGTTTTTGCAAAGTTCCGTACAAGGTTTTGAATTTCTCAAGAATTCTTTACATAAATCCAAAATCCTTGGAGTATCTTCCTTCAGTGTTGACATAAATTATCCGAACCTGAAGAAGTTTCTACAATATTTTGGAATCCGCTCACACATTTTGGACAATAGCATAGCATAAACCAAGTTGCACAATATCGTAGGTGGTACAAGCTCTGAACTGTTGTTAAGAGGGAGACGCACCTTCATCGGTTGCTGTTAGATAGTGTCTTAAATAAAGGGCGTGTCGCCTTCTAACAGACCAGAGCTGTCCTGGCCACGTCCTTGCAACTGGTGGGAATAAGGAAGGAATGTTAGTCCAACCATAACTTAAGAGATATGCGGATCGACCACTCATAAGTGTCACAGGAAATGCAGAATTATGTTAGTTGGGAGGCTAAGTTTCAGGATACGCTCAGCAAGCTGTATGGCAATCTACGTATTTGAATATTTAAGAAATTAAGTTGGTGATTAGTTTATCCGCTGTTGGTTGTCACCGTCCGTTACCTAGACATTTTGAACGAAAATCTCTTCAAAATCAGCACTCATGTTGAATCTTCTGTTAGGAATATACGCCATTTGTTCTGTCTGGTAGCATGTTATGCTCAATTGAATATTATATTAATCTGCTCACACATTTTGGAAAATTTTCCAAAATTTAAGGAAGTTATTGAAAAACCGTTCAGCATTATAATTCACTAATAATCTTCATAGTTCAAAAAATTTCTAAAGTCCCAAAGTTCACGAATTCCCCTCTAAACTCCTGAAACACCTCTGAAGAGTTTGAATCTGCTAAAAAGGTTTCGACTTTTCTTAAACGTGTTTATTCGACCTGTTCACGGTAAACAGAATTCATCGTAATAAATTAAACAATCCTAATTTCTACAAGCTTCTGTAATGATTTCAGAAATTCAGTAAGATCATTTACACTCACCAAGGAATTTATTAAAACTGGAAAAATCTTCACAGTAGAAGGAAATTCTCCGTACATTTAAGGATGTTTTCGATTTTTGATGAAATTTTCCATATTAGGATTTTTTTTTAAACAATCCCTGAACTATTCAAACGCCCTAAAACTTCACCAAAAATTTTGGGACTTTTGAATAACCCTTTCAACTCTCAAACCTATCCATTGAGAATTGAGATTTTTTTCAAAAGTTTAAGGCAATTTTACATACCTCTAGGAAACTCACCAAGGTTCATGAAATTTATTAAAATTCTTGAAACCATTCCATATCTTTTTGAACTTCAGAAATGTTCTGAGAATGTCTCATTTGTTACAGGTACATTTAAAATGTGAAATAAACCTTTTCCAGCTAAAGCGGAATACTCTTAATTTCAAGCAAACCATCGGAGGTTTGAGGAAACTTTCAAAACTTAAGGTAAGTACTCCAAAATTTTGTGAACTATTCTGATTTTTTTTAAACTTATTCAAAGTTATAGAAATGTCTACTGATGTCTGTCAAGTCCATCCGAGTTTCAGGTTTGGCAACTCCTTCAGATCAGAGAAATTGGAAATTTCTACATAATTCCAGAAGAGGAGCGTTCAATGTTCATATGTTCAAAAGAAAAAAAAAACATTCAACATCACAAAAATTCTCGCAACAGCTCCAGAAATTGTGAGACTACTTGAATATGTATCTTCAAGATTGTCGTTTCTCTTGTCCAAAGTTATCGAAATGTATCAGTACATAAAGGTTTTTTTTAACACGGGTTGATTTCGGCGATAACTCCAGATTGGAACAACTTATCGACCTAATTCAAATCAAATTTTACGTTTTGGGCCAAAAGTAATCATATGGCAGTTTTTCAAAAAATTCACAATTTTTGGTGTAAATACTCAAAATTTTAAAAACTGTATTTTGACCATTGCGTGGAAAGTTAACGCATACAAAAAAAATCTCAGCAATTTAAATGTTTAGGCATGTGAATTTATCAACTCTATTTAGTCTTTTTTTACACGGTTCCATACTAAAAGTGGACCGTATCCCCCGTGCAAAAAAAAACCTTTTTGTACATTCGAAAAAATTCCAACTTATTCAATGTTTTCGACAGATTTCTAAGCTTGTAGGCCATTTTCCAAAACTCAAAGAACCCTTTTTTTCCAAATTTTTCGAAATATTCTGAGCCTTTCCAATATTCTCCTTGGTAAAGTTTTTTTTTTCCAAACACCTTCACAATTACCTAAAATCCTCTGAAGCTCTCTAAAAACTTCCATATTCTTGGTGCCTCCCAGCAATCGGTGCCGTACACTTAGACTGATTTCTTTTAATCGAAAAAAAGCATGTATTACCATGGAAAGGACCTTATTCTTCTTCCAATGATTATGCAGTTCAACAATGTTCAAAATATTTTTTTTAAATCTCATTTTACTCATTCAAAAATCTTGGAATTTATAAGAATCCACGAGCATTTTCCAAAAATCATTGAAATTCTGGGAAACTTTGCAAAGTTCGAGGAAATTCTTTAAATTTAAAGTACTGTGTTTCAAATTTCAAGGAAAGTCTCAAAAATTCAAAAAACTGCCATAAGGATTTTATTTAACTTATTAACACCCTTAAGACTACTCTAAAGGTCTCTAAACTTCTACAAAGCACTTGATATCTCTCAGAATTGCAAGGCTTCTTTTGAATGCTTAAATAGATATATCTATGATTTTTTAAGAACATTATTGAAGGTCAAGAATATTCTATATAATTCTGTAACAACGCTAACAATGATTAAGGAACCTATCAAATCTTAAGTAAGATTAATAGGAAGTAGAGACAATTTTCCAGATGACGAAATTTTTCATATTTTGAAGTAAAAACTTCTATAAAGCACTTGAAATGCTCCAGAAACGCATGTTGCGTCTCTAAATACTATAATAGAAAATTTTATGAATTATTGAGAGGATTTCAGAAGACCAGCAAGGTTGAAAATATTCTAATTCATATGAAATATCACGAAACATCCTCAAAATTCTGCAAACACCACCAAATTTTTATAGATTTCTACAAAGTCTACAAAATTTCTTCATGAATCCTCTCAAGTTCTCGGAAATTTATAAAAATTCTTCGAACTATTCCAACGTTTAAGAAGTTTCCCAACACTGAAGGTACATTTAAAAGTTCCAGCTTTCCGAAATTAAGAAGAATTGGCCAGAATACCAAGAGATTCCCCCAAGTTTCAAGGAACCACTTTACTTGCCCAATATTCTCAGAAAATAAGTAAATTTTTCAAATAATTTACAAATTTGTTTCCACCAAATCCTCAAAATACTTATAAATTTTAGAAGACTCTATGATGTTAACGATTGTTCTTATAATTCTCATTGTTAAAAAACCTGAAAATTCTAAGAAATTACATTGCCTCAGAAGGATAAGGGCACTTTACAAATGTATGGAACTTTTCCGGAGACAAAATAAATTATCCAGAAATCGTGCGAATTCTAAAATTTCAAGAAAATTCTATATATTTCAAAAGAGCTTCTACAAATGTTGAGAAAATTATACATTTTTTTTTCTTTTCCAAAGCACCATAGTCTTTCCAAAGCATCTGGAAGCAGTTTCAGTAAAATTTAAAACAAAAAAACATTTAAAAAAATGTAAAATTCTGAAATTCTAAAGTTAAGATTCTTCTCACAAATTTTCAGAATATCTCAGTATTATTTTTTAATATACGAAAAACCAAACAAAATTGAGACTTCTAAAGTTCTGGCAACATCTCCAAAGTTATCTAAACTATTTCAAGACATAAATCTCATTTTCCTATATTCGTCCTAAGCTAAGTGAAGATTTAAGTTTTTGTGTAGTTCATTAATTTGGGAGGCTCAATCGCGTTAGCTTTACGAAGCCAACATTTCAATCTTTTTGAAAGCATGAATAACTCAATACTAAGTTTAAAGGGCGAACACGAAATTATTGCAACACATTTAATCGATATAAAAATGAATTTCTGTCTACCTACTCGAAAACTCATCAAGCAAATGAAACCAAATTTGGCATGTGAGAGTTCTTAGAGATGTTTCTATGGCAGTTCAAGACCCCTTCCCTATCTGGAAGGGTAGGCTCGCATGCAAATTTAACAGAAGTTTCTGCATAACTCGAGAACTAATCTAGCAAATGGAATCAAATTGGGCATGTGGGGTTTTCAAGCGAAAAAAAATGTTTCAAAGGTAGTACTAGGGAGGGGGGGGGGGTTCTCTCATACAAATACAAATGAACTTCTTTCCGGAAAATTCCTAACTTCACTCCGCCTGTCTGTTACCGAAACTCAGCTCTTTACAACTTCACACTCGATGAGGCACCGGTAAATTAGTGCATCAAAATCAAATTAAGACGTACATTCAAATGACAAGCTCTTTCAAGCTTGTCATAAGGACTTTTTCCCCAACATGAAAACGGAACTTTTCTCGACGGTGCCTCCCCGAACCGAGTAGAAAGAGCACTTTTTTGGCCATTGAAGGTCAGCCAGCCTCTTGGGGATGTGACAAGGACAATGGAATTTGCTGTGGAGAAAACACATTAGAAAGGTTAGGGGACATACATAACTAACGTACCCTTTAAGATGAAACGCAATGAGGTTCAAAATTGGCCAATGATGACTTCGTCATTCATGGATGGCCCATTCAAACGAATCAGCCTGGAGCCAAGTGCACCAAAGAAACTCAAAGCGAAGGAAAAAGCAGTAGCGGAACCGACGACGACGACGACGACAGCGGCTGCGCTTTTATTATGCAAATTAGATTTCCTTACTCATTGCCAAATCTTTCTGTCGTTCTTTCCAACTCAAGTTTCCATTGCGCCCATTAGGAAGCGAGAGTTTCCTCCTCTGACACATGTCCGCGCGCGACCATTCAATACAAACACAAAGACAACTGGCTAGTCACAGGATTTATCCGGGAAGATCTTCTGTTGAGGCGATAAAACCGAAATCGACAGGATTTATCGGTGGACATAAATTTCGGCCCGATGAACAAACAAAACTGGCATGGAAAATTTGCAGGAAATTTCCAGAAAATTTATTACGCTGCCTGTCATCGATGGAAGCAATAGAAGCGCCAGTGTTTCGAACGAAGATGCTGTCAGCGAGAATGGAATTCAAGGGAGTTAGTAGGTGGAATAGTATGAAATCTATGATGATGGGAAAAGTTTTGTGTAACTCCGAGCGTTGTGGTTCGGCGAAGTTCATCAATATCGATGCCGGTGATCTTAATGGGTTTGAAATGGATTTGCGGGTATTGTGCCGAATTGATTGAAATATTATGTGTCACGCGAAACTTAATTAAATACAATTTGAAATGTGAAATGTGAAATTTTACGATTGCCTCGAGTTCAAGCGGTTATAATATCATGGGACCCATTTTGGACAAACGAACCCATTTTGGACATGGCTGAATAAGTTTTAATTCAGGATGCAGGAGACGAGCAACGCATCATTCCGAAGCCACAGACCGGACTTCAGGTAGTTGAGTATCGTTGTATGTTCAACCTCTTCATTGAACATTAAATCACTAATTACTAGTCAGTTGTATCACTAAGCTGTTAGCTGTCATTGTTTCCTAAGAATTAAAATGCAATTTTTCCGTTCAAAACCAATATTCTGTTTGTGAATATTTGTTGACCAAAAATAAGGAACACATTTAAAACTGCTTTTAAGTCTTGATAGCGATGATGACGCTCGTTAATAATTGCACATATTTGCACCTTGAAAATGGCCAAACAACATTTCCTCAAAGTGTGCACCATTACGAACGAAATATCAAAGCAAAATGATAAGCTTCAAAACTAGAATTCGCCTGAAGATACGCTGTAGGTATGAAACAGCCGAATGAAACGTCATTTTTTTAATAACTCTAGGATTTTTTTCAAAAGGGCGAATCTAACAATGAGAGACTCTCTCCTCTCTCACTCGCTTTTATGTATTACAGCGCCATTATAAATCTTTTGAAGGATTCTTTAGTACAGATAGAAACACAAAAGTGCTGGCTACCATACTCTACAAATAGTTGAATGAAAAACGTAACGCTGAATGGAATATGAATGAAAGAGAAAGTAATCAACGAGAGTCTCTCAATTGCAGATTCGCCCGAATGAAAAAAAAAACCCCTAGAACTTTCTTTAACATACGGTATTTCTGTGTTAAACTATGTTGCGGTCAGAATCAGGGGCTTGTGCCATTGAAAAATTTGAAAATGTTTTATAACTTGGAATGGTCTCACCAGTTTTAATGATTCGATAACACTTTTTTTTTTGTTAAGATATATGAGAGCTTTTGAAAATTGGAGCTCCTTCGAGCTGTGATCGCACCTGTTCAAATATTTCTTCAGCTACTCGCTTTTCAGAAGTGTCAAGGCTTTTACGTAGTGAATTTCCACTCTATCGATTACATATAGTAGCTTGGCTAATTTAAAGTAAATAAATTTGGTAAATAAAATCGTAAGAGTTTAAATCTCATGACTGAGTTAAAGGAAAGCTCATGACAATTTGTTTCTTCTCGTGATAATGAGATGGCCTGTTTTATTATTGTCGCAGAACGGCTGTGAGATTTACCAGCACTACCCAGTCACAATTTTGGTTTTATAAGGTTCTGAAGAGCATGAATTAGACTTCAAGACTGCTATAAAACCATGATAAACCGCAATGTTCTGCAATCACGAGACGCCGAAAATGTTAAGGCATATATAATTCTTGAGACTCTACTAAAAGGCCGATAAAACCTACGTGACGGACAAAACAAAATATTTATTTTTTAATTCCTTGATTAACGAGATTGTATGCCGTAAGCCGTAATCGAGATTTTTAAGCGTCGTAGATATTCAAATATTTTTTGGATATTTTTGTAACTTGTCCTGGGGTGAGATTCGAACTCGTGACTTTGGCGTGAGAGGTATGGATGTTAACCACTACGCCGGGGTCGCCCCCGGACAGTACGACCAAAACCTGATGTTCATACAAAATTATTCAAAATTGTCATGTTTGGAGGCATGTCTTTCGTTTTCCCGTGAAGTTATTTAGCTAAAATTTTGGATATAGCATAGAAAGAACCTGAATTTTCATCTGTAACAAACTCATATTTTTCAGGTACCACTTACGACAAAGAAATAAGACTTTTGAAGCTTTTTGAAAAATTATGGATCCATTTCAGATAAAATTTCAACTCAATTGGTTCACTGTAAAATGAAAGACATGCCCTCAAGCATGTTCATTTTGTATGAAAAGTGAGTTTTGGTCTCATTGTATCGTTCGTCTCTGTTCAAGAAAAACTGAAGAAATTTGCAGTACTAGAACTTTGGAACGAAATTAAGGATTTAGAAATAGTTCAAACAGTTTTGGGGAAAGCTCTTAAAATGTGATGAATTTTCTTTAAGTTTGAAGTAATTGCTATGAATAAGAAGAATTCGCTAGAGTTTTTCCGAATGTGAGAAGTGCCTTCCAGTTTGAATAGTTTTTAAGGCTAGAGGAAATATTTTGGAAACGTTTCTTATTATTTTTGATAATACCAAGACGGATGAATGAACTTACTTCAACCTAACTTACATCGACGAAAGCAAAAGCGCTTTTTCATGCAAAAATATGCTACTTCAGCAAAAATGACTCATCCGGCCTTAACCTTTTCAGGACTACATATTTTTTTCCAAGCGTGGTGCTCAATATCAAAGAAATGCTTGAGAAAAGAAGGAAATATTTTTTTGAAATGTGCTAGTTCGTCCAAACTCTCCAGGAGTTCAGAACTTAAGATCTAAAGTAGTAACAGTAGTTTTATCCGCTATACAAGGTTACGGTTTGTATTCAATCATCAATGAATGACCTGGAAGATCAACATTTGTTATGAGATAATCTTGGGATATTCAATACCAATAAAACTGTCCTGAAGTTCAGAACTTAAGATTTAAAGTTGTAACAGTAGATTTATCCGCTATACAAAGTCAAATTATTATTATGTATTCAAACATGTTTAATGATTGTGCGGAAGATCCATAGACACTATGAGATGATGTTGGATATTCTATGTCATCTCAACGGTCCGGAAGAGCAAAACTTAAAATTTTCAGTTATACCCACAGCATTTTGAACTGTACCAAGCAACGATAAGTATCCAACCATGTTCATCGGTTCTTCTTGAAGGACAACTAGTTATAACTGATATTCATGGGCACTTTTGGTGATCTAGAACATCCCGAGATATCTCTTCATATCAGTTGACCTTCCAGAAGACTCACTTAATTGGTCAAATTCACATTGTTACTATGTTAAGTTCATAAAGCTACGGTTACAACTGTAGATTTGAAGTTTTGAACTCCAAAATAGTTTACATAACCTAGAACCTCCGAAGATTATCTCATAATGTCTATTGTTCTTCCAAGATATTTAATGCATACACACTTAGAAATTATGAATTTTACACGAGACCTAATCCATGTATGTAAATAGTCGGGTAACGTAAAGTCACAGAACGTAATAGTTGGGGGACGTAAAGAAAGATTTCGTGTAAAATTATGTCTCTTGAAATTGACACATACGCAATTTGACAAAAGATGTGTTCGGTTGAATTTATTTTCTCATCTCTTTCAACACATTCTTATCCGCTAAAGGACGCTTGCATGTGTCGGTCTCAAGGACAGAAATTTACACGAAATTTTGGTAGTGTGTATGTTTCAATACACATCGTAGCCTAGAAATCTTTTGATACAACTGTAGATCTTATGTTCTGATCTCAGTTTAGATAGTTTGGATGGCCTAGAACATGTCATACTACTTTATTATGTTTGTTGACATTTAAGAATATTAGTTGGATGTGTTTGAATATTTATGTTTAAAAATTGCTGTTACAACTGCAAATTCTATGTTCTGAACGCCGAACAGTTTGGACGACCTAGACCATTCCAGGTCACTGAAGGTAAACTAAGCATCAGGACCTGACGGTATACCGAACCTGGCCATCAAGACGGTTATTTCACTGGCTCCCGGAATGTTCAGGGTGGTGATGCAAAGATGTTTGGACGAGAGCGTCCTCTCCTCCGCCTGGAAAATCCAGACTCTAGTATTGCTACCGAAGACAGGGCAGCCACCAGGTGATCCATCAGCATACCGTCCGATATGCTTGCTAAGTCATCTTCAACAAGTTGTCAAAGTACACAGAGGGTACAGATTGCCTGTCCAACAACCAGTTTGGCTTGCGTAAAGGGAAGTCAACGGAAGAGACGAGGAGTTCGCTACTGTGCAGTAGTCATATCGGACGGGACAAGTGCGTTAAATAGCGCCAGTTGGAAGGCTATCGCCAACTCGCTCCAACGCCTCCGGGTCCCTGAGTACCTGTACAGGATTCAGGGCAACTACTTCCAGAATCGGGTACTGTTATACAACACAATGGCGTGTCAGGAACGTGTTCAAGCCACCGCAGAAGTTCCGCAAGGTTCAATCCTGAACCCGGTGCTCTGGAACACGATGTATGACGAAGTGTTGAGATGGAATTTTCCTAACGGGGTAGAAATAATCGGTTTCGCGGATGTTACCCTAGGGGTAACTATGGAGAACCCATAGTGGAGGTGGAGTTAACGGCCTCGCACTCCATCGATATTGTCGAGTGATGGATACGCTCCAGGAAACGCCCACCACAAATCGAAGATCACGGTGGTCAACAACAAGAAATCGGAGAAAACAGCTACGATAAGTGTTGGTGTTTGAGTCATCCCACCAAAGCGGTCCCTGAGGTACTTGGGGGTTATGATCGACGATAAGCTGTCCTTTGTCCACGTCGACCACGCCTGAAAGAAAGCTTTCATGGCTATATCGATATTATGATGTCGAATAGCTTAGAGGTACAGGGGAGTAAGCGTAAGATCCTGGCCAGCGCTGCCCTGACAATACTGAGGAACAGCGGGAACAGATGGGCCACCGCCTGAGTACTAAGAGCTACCTCGGTAAGCTCGAAAGTACTCACAGGCTAATGTGTATGAGAGTGGTTAGCGCATACCGCACAATGTCACGCGACGCGGTATGCGTTTTAGCGGGGATGATGCCCATTGGCAACATAATAAAAGAGGATACAGAGTGCTTCGAGCAAAGGGACACAAGAGGTATTCGCAAGTCCACCAGAGATACATCCATAGCCAGGTGGCAGATGGAGTGGAAAAACTCCATCAAAGGTCGGTGGACCCACCGACTAATTCCGGAAATATCTGGATGGGTCTAACGGGGTCATGGAGAAGTAACCTTCCACTTGACACAGATACTGTCAGGCCATGGCTGCTTCAGACAGTATTAGCAAAAGTACGAGCACACCGAGTCCTCAGCGTGTCCCGTATGCGCGGAAGCGGACGAAACCGCCAAACATGAGTTCTTCGTTTGCCGTCGCTTCACTGACGCGAGGAACGGCATGATGGCCGTGAGCGGTTGAGACACGACTCCGGACAATCTTGTCCAGAGAATGTGTCAAGAACAGGACACTTGGGACGCGGTAAAAACGGCGGCCTCCCAGATTGTTTTAGAGCTACAGGGCAAGTAGCGAAATGACTAGCGACAGACCAGAGGGATCAACTAACTACTAAAGCCCTACGTAGTTAGACATAAGCGGGTGCATAACGCACAATAGCCCCTTCTCCGAAGTAATAGCGGAAGATGATCCTGGGGTCCTCTAGGAGGAAGTAATTTGACAATGAAAATCGCCCACTAGTGTCAGGGGTGTTATCGTGCAAAACCGTCGATCATTCCGCAAAAGGTGCAACGAACCTCTAGCAGTTTCCAGAGTTACCGTGTTGAGACCGTTTTCGAAGACCTTACTTACCTTAACAATCAGGCCACGGCCTGTGTTGTATACAGAAGTTACCTCCATTCTATTCCGTCAACTGCAGGACTGCTTGTTGCATGCCTCTTCTTCTGATGCTCGTCGGATCATTATCGAGAATATTTTTAACTGGGCTGTCATCCGACATTCTTACGACATGCCCAGCCCACCGTAGTCGACCGATATTAGAGGAGGTTGTGTTGTAACTTGCAGTTCATGCGCCTTCAACACGTTCCATCTTACATCTGCACTCCACCGTGCATCGTAAACAATACCTCCCGTTTAAAGACACCCATGGTACGTTGGTCTTCCACGAGCAATGTCCATGTTTCGTAGTCGTAGAGAAGTACCGTTCTAATTCATGTCTTGTAGATGGTCAACTTTGTAGTTCGGCGAACTTTGTTCGATCTAAGCGTCCTTCAGAGTCCAAAGTAGGCACGATTCCCAGCCGTAATGCGCCTTTTTATCTCTCTGCTGGTGTCAATATCGGTGGTCACCAATGAGCTTTGATTCACAAGTTCGTCTACCGCCTCGATTTCACCACCGTCGACCTGATCTCGAGGTGGGAGGCTAGCATTGTTTATCCATGAGGCCGTCCCCCACATGCTTCCCTCACTAGCTTCAGCCTTAAGTTTGATGTACGTTACCACCATCGTCTTAAAGTTACGTGCTACGATTGACGTCGACGGCGAAGACAAAAAGTTGAACGAAGTTCCTGAAAATCGTACCACACGTGTTTATCCCAGCTCTTCGAATCACACCATCCAACGCAATGTTAAATAGCAAACACGACAATTTTTTCGAGTTTTTGAGAAGTTGAATCTATGGACAATCTTTGTGTGCATGGCTGGAACTGGTAACAGATCCATTAACAGAACCCTTCCTGCAGGGCTTCCGGTGGTTCCGCGCCGTGATTTCTGCACGAATATTTTCTCGGACAATGGAACGAATTTTGTAAGAATGAAGAAACAGATTCTGGAATTGGTCAACTTGGTGTAAAACAAAAAACTTCATGGAGGATTAGCGATTCACGTGGATGCTCCAATATTTAGCATATTTTAGCACTTAATTTCGGTTCAATGGAAGTTCACTTGCTGAGAATCCTCGCATCGCATAATGATTTTTTCACATTGCTGACTAAACTGGAGGTCTTCATGCATTCAAGACCAATAATGTCACTCTCAGAAGGTTCACTGAACCTGGAGCCTTTAACACCAGCTTATACCGTAGTTAAGGGACATCTTCTCATTCTATCAGTTCCAGATCTCAACGATTGTCGTCATTGGTTAGAGTGGTTTCAGCAAGTTTAGCATTTACTCCAGAATGCTTAGAAACGATGGGGTCATAAGTATTACCTTAGCTTCAATCTCGTTTTAAACAGTAGCAGCCAGCAGTTGATGTTCAGGTTGGAAGATATACACACACATGTCATGTACTACATAAAGACTGTATTCGATGAAATTTGGACACACGCAATTGTTCGTAACTTTTTAGCGTGTGGGTAAAAAATATTGAAATTTTAACTGAATGTATTTCATTCTGTTTTGTCAATTGTGTAATGAGTTTCGTGAAAATCGGTCGAGTGATTTCAGTGATGGCTTCGAATGTAGAAATAGTGCTCCAACAAATTTTGGGCACTCACTTCGAAAATCCAAACGCTTCTCATCGATGTATCGGAAAACAGCTCGGAATCGCACATTCAACCGTATCTCATGTGATAAAAACGTTCAAGGACCGTAAGACAACCAAGCGGAAAAATGGTAGTGGCAAAAAACGTGGCACATCAAATCCGGAGAAGGCAAGGATGGTATTGAACCAATTTAAGCGTTATCCCAACATTTCGATCAGGGATGTTGCGAAAAAGGCAAAAGTTTCAAGTTGTTTTGTGCAGAAAACAATGAAACGTTCTGGATTACATGTGTACAAGGTCCAGAAGGCACCGAACCAGAGCGATAAACAGAACTCGGTGGCCAAAACTCGTGCAAGAAAACTGTACAGGGAGTGGCTCACAAAACCGTTCTGCATTGTGATGGACGATGAGACCTACATTAAAGCCGACACCAAACAAATGCCAGGACAGGAACACTACGACGTCACCTCTAAGTTGGCTGTTCCGGAGAGTGTACGGAAGAAGAAACTGTCGAAATTCGCCAAAAAATTCCTTGTCTGGCAAGCGATCTGCGGATGTGGCAAACTGAGTCAGCCCTTCATCACCTCTGGGACCGTCAACGGACACATCTACAAGGACGAATGCCTCCAAAAACGACTTCTGCTCTTCTTGAGATCTCACGATGGCCCGACACTGTTTTGGCCGGATTTGGCATCTTGCCACTATGCCCGGCCCGTCTTAGACTGGTACAAAGATAATAATGTAGTTTTTGTACCAAAAGACGTCAACCCTTCGCCGGAACTTCGCCCAATTGAAAAATGTTGGGCAATCATGAAGGCAAAGCTCGTTAAAACTCCAAAACTGATAGAAAATGAACTTGAACTAAAGAAAGTGTGGTTAAAAGTAAGTAAGCAAGTCAGTCCTATCATTGCCCAAAATTTGATGAGGGGTCAAGGCAAAGGTGCGGGCATTTGGGTTGGAAGAAGACGTTCAATAAACCAATGAGGGCCTGTTCATAAACCACGTAGACTCATTTTTGAATATCTCAACCCCCCTCCCCCCCTTCGTATACTTTCTTCCATGCATTTTTTTAAATTTTTGTATGGAGCGTAGACTTTTGCCAAACCCCCCCTCCCCCCAGAAAAGTCTACGTGGTTTATGAATAGCCCCTGATGTCAAAACTTAACCATTTAGTAGTACTTTATTTCCAGAAAGTTTGAAAAGAATCGGGCTCAAGGAAAATTTTTGGTGACCTATCCTGTGTCCAAATTTCATCGAATACAGTCTTTATATCCCATGTTGACCAAGCCTTAGCAAACAAACTGCTCTCCAATAAGTCATTCACCTGGAGAGTAGTTCAACGCGATGGAACCCGTCGAGGGTTGAATTCTATTGAACCTCCACAGCCCATAAATCGTACGTAATGAACTTGCTGTCATTTTAATCCCTCAAATGCCATCCACCCCAACCCATCCAAGCAACCCACCAGCACTTGTTTCGAACTTCATCCGAATCGATTTTTCATGTCGTTCAACGGCTAGATAGAGAATAAATGCATTTGAATAAATTTGTTATTACATTCTACCCATTTTATGCGGACCGATAATCATCGCCACCAGTAAAACGATCATCATCATCATCAGCATCATCATCATCATTACTCATACCGTTCGTTTGCGTCGCGTCTTGTCACGTCACCGACCGCGGTTTGCCTTAGTTCGCATTTTAATGGACCATTTCCAACGTGGACAAACCATGCCACGAGCCGACAGACAGACCGCAAAGAGCGGAATGAAGTGAAATTATTTATTTACACAATTAAAATTGATATAAATTAGCGAAGATTTATTGATTCAAGTTCCCCGCGCGACCCCCGTTGGCACCGTCTGGCTTTACATCGATTTTCACACTTTTATATCCCATCATCAACTTTCCGGAATGGGTCGGTGGCAAAAGGGAGGAAAAGAGTTTTACTGCACTATTTATTGCAGTGAGAGTGTGCTCAAATATTTGCCAGCCTGTCAGTTTAGTTTCTTTGCGAATTCGCAAAAGATAAGCTAGGTATCTATATTTAAAATCCAATTAATTCTTTTTTTCAGAATTGAACCACTAACAGTTTGTTTGCATTATGTTGCTGTGGACATAATACCAGTGCGGGGGATGTTTTATTCAAGCATCGAGTGCATTTACTGCCCATGATTGCATGCCGCTGGCTGTCAGGCTGAACTCGGTTTCCTATCCATCAGGAGGTGCGATGAAATGGGCAGTTTACCAGAGTGCCAGTTCGGACATGGCAAAATTGAAAACAAATATAGGCTGTAATCAATTTTAGGCTCCGGGCCAGTGTGGGTGCCACTCTCGTCATGAAACCCGTGAACCTAAATAGTATGCGGGAGATCCGTATGTAACTGGTGCGTAGCCTGCGTTCACGCTTTAAATACAGCAACTTTCCCATAGGGGTAAATAGGGTAGTCTAAAGGGTGTTCCGATCGAAATTTGGTCAAACAGTAATATGTGTGAGGCGATCAAAGTTTTTATTAATAAGTCAAATCCTCTTTCTTTTTTGAGTTCAGTTAATACAGAATAAAGGAGAAATAGTCAGCTAAGCTTTCTTTTTACCGGATTGCCGAGTCTTTCGTTTAACATAAGATTTTGTACAGTCTCCTTGTCCACTTTATTCGCCGCAGAACGCCAGTTTGCCTTGAACTGTTTCTCGCTTCCAACAGCTTTTGGAGTCTTCTTAAGGTTCCGCTTGACGATAGCCCAATATTGTTCGATTGGGCGGAGCTCTGGCGTGTTGGGACGGTTCTTGTCCTTGGGCACCACATGGCCTTTTTTCCGTAATGAAAAGATGCCAAATCCGGCCAAAATAGAACGGAACAATTTTGTCGCTTCAGGAAAGGCAGTAGACGTTTTTGTAGGCACTCGCTCAGATAAATTTCCTGGTTGACGGTTCCGGTCGCAATGTAATGGTTGCTCTTCAAGCCACAGGTACAGATGGCCTGCCACACCAGATATTTCTTCACGAACTTTGGCAGTTTAATGTGCTTGAAAATATATGCCACCTTTCCTCGCCCTGTTGCCGTATGAAATACCTGTCCAGGAAGCTGTTTAAAGTCTGCCTTGACGTAAGTTTCCTCGTCCTGTACCACGCAATCGAACTTCGTCAGCATCGTCGTGTACAACTTTCGCGATCGTGCTTTGGCCGACGGTTTTTGTTTATCGTCGCAATTTGAAATCACCACCCACTTTCTTGTAAGTCGACAGTTCAGCTCGTTTTTAAGCTCTATCTATGGTTGAAGGCGCCACTCCCAACTTCTTTGCGACATCTCGAAATAGCGGGCAACTCTCTTTTTGTCGCGGCTGTGGCCTCCAGCTTTCGATTTCCCCCCGATCCAGCTTTTCTGGGTGTCGAAAAACGTTCACCGAACACTTTTAATACGTTGGTAACAGTTGAATTTCGCCAACTTGGCGTGAGAGTAGTTTGGATTTTCGCCATGCACGTGCAAAATTTTGATGCGTTGCTTCTCTTCCTTCGAGACATTTTGATAACTGAAGTGCTAATATCAAAATGAAAATTGAGGCATGATGCTTCATGCACACATCTTCAAAATGAGGGGTGTGCACAATTTTTTAATGCACGATGAAAGGAAATGCGTCAACTTGAGGTCGACCAAATGTTGATCGAAACACCCTTTATATGTCAGCATAACACACATAACACAGCACAGCCCTCGCCAGAGAAGTGACGAGAACGATAAGGACCTGGAACGAGAAAACGAGAGCTACCAGAAATTCAAGAACTCTATAGGACCATAGGAAAGTTCAGCGAACACTAGCGCACAATAGAAACGGACTCAGCTTCATCGATTTCACCACCTCCAAGCATATGGCCATAAGAAGTATATGTTTTTAGACTGACAAATCATGCTGAGTTCGATCGACGGAAGGCTCTCCTTATAAACAATATCTCTGAAATGACTGAAGTCAAGTATAGAAGCAGCGTTTCCGGTTGAGCTGTTTGAAGCCCTCCTCGAGGACTACTGGAGTAATGTCAAAGCATTCATCAACAACGCAGCAGACGGTACCAATTAGTTTGTGGAAAGAAATCAAGGAACGATCAGTTCGAAGAGTTATGTCAAACGGTGTTTTGACGAGAAGAATACAGCGCGAGCGATGATACAACATTGAGTAAGGAATTCGTCAAAATGTGGATCGATACAAACTGAAAAGAAAACAGCAAACTCATCTTTTCTGGGATAAGTAGCGCCGCCTGGAGGAGTTGGAGTGAGAAGAAATGGAACAGGAGTATCGTTCTCAAGAAACCCGAAAATTCTACGAGAAAATCAACGGATCAAACAAAGGCTTAAAGGATGGAGATAGGTTAGCCATTGAACGTGAGGTGATTGCAAAGTGAATGCCTGAACGGAGCATAGTCGAAAAACCAGGATAGCAGGCGAAATGTTTTCATCGGTACGGTGAACGAAGGAGACCTTCCAACTCTCACGATGAGTGAAGTCAAGGATGCTATCAAACAGGTTAGGAACAACAAGGCAGTTACCTGCGTCAACTGATAGACAAGAGCTAGGATTCTACATTTACCGGAGGCGTAGAAAGAGAGGTTTAAATACCAATTCATTTAAAAGGCCGACAAGTTGGAATATGGGAACTACCGAGTGATCACTATTCTCAACATGGTCTACAAAGTGCTTTCCCAGATTACCTTTCGTCATCAATTGTCACTAGCAACTAATTTTGCAGGACGATCGACGACCAAATCAGTAAGTTGCAGCAGATCCTTCAAAAATGCCGCGAAAATTAAGTCCGTATACATTACCTACAAGGCCACCTACGATTATGGACGAGAACGGTAATGCCGGGAATTTGGATTAACGCAATGGCAAAGGACTTTGAAAAAGATGTGGTCTTTCCTGTCTCCTGTTAAACATCGCGCTAGAAGGTGTTATGAAACGTGCGGACTTTACCATGCACGGTGCCAAATTCAATAAATCCAGCCAGTTCATCTGATTCTCTGACGGCGAAAACATTGTCGGAAGAACGTTTCTGGCGAATGCAGATCAGTACGCCAAGCTGTAACGTGAGACAGGAAAGGTTGGATTAAGTATCCGATGGCAACCGATAGCTCACATAGGCCGAACTTTGACAATCAACGGAGATGAGTTGGTGGATGGATTTTTGAACCTCGGATCATTGATGGACGTCTGATAACAACCATAGCTGAGAAATTCGGAGACGCATTATTGCCATTATATCTTAGTGACAATTCAGCTTCCAAATGAGAGATTTTTTCTGAGCACTTTAAAAGTGCCTTCTCTTCTGCAGATCGATGCTGCTATACGTGACTCTCCGTTGAACAGTTTCAATTTTGGAATAGCAGAGATTACTTCAGAAGATTACATGTTCTGAACGTCATCTGAAAGCTAAAGCACTTGTTGTCCATGATTTCTCTGCAACTTGGTATTTTTCCTGGATGGAAAGTCTCGAAACTCACGCCGATTCACAAGAAAGGGGACAAATGTAGCGTTGCCAACTATGGAGGCATTACATCACTAAGTGCCAGGTCTAAGGTTTTTGAAGATAGTTGTGAACAATACACTTTTCGCATCTTCCAGAAATTGAATATCTAGTGATCAACATGTATTCTTCCCGAAAAGATCTGTAGTCGCAAATCCATCCCAGTTCACATCGATGTGTGTTCGTTCGATGGACGCTGATCTGCTAGTGAATGCTGTGTACACTGATTTGAAGGCTTCTTTCGATCGCGTTAATCATGATATCCTCGTCCAAAAGTTTGAGAAAATTGGGAGACTTTGTAGGCTTTCTGAGTCCGTTCATGTCATACCTTTCTGGCTATAAGTGTTATGATTGGAACATCGCAATCGCTTTTTCTAGTGTGCCTTGGTTCTCTTCTAATGTCTAAATCCCCCAAGTATTTGGAAGTATTTGGTTTGGCAGGCCATAAGTAGTTGTCGTCAAAAATCCAAACGTTTCGTTTCTATCGTCACTATCAACGAGGATGTGTACGAGAAAGAATTTCTGCAAAAGCGGTTCCTCCCGTTGATAAGAAGCCACGACTTTTTTTTCTCTGTTTCAACCTGAATTAACCTTTTGTCACTATGCAAAATCCGTACTGGAGTAGTATAAGGCAAGGGGTCAAATACGTCCCAAAAATCGCCAATCCGCCCAACTGTCCAGAACCTCACTCGATAGAAAAATACTGGGTTCTGGATAAGCGGAAACTCTTCGAAACTAAGAAGAAATCAAATGGGGTTGATGATTTCAAGAGAAGATAGAGAACCACCACCGCTAGCGTATCTGAGGATACTGAACGGAATCGAGAAAATGCAAGGATTTTACAGAAAGAAGTGAACATGAACTGAAATGAACAACCGGTTTTGTTGAATTACATTTAGATTTTGTTGTTGCTGGTATTATCTTAGTGTACGAAATTTAACGTAGACAGGATTTACATGCGATGCTAATGAGACTAATGGCGATCACAACTGGGTATCTTCCTTAAGAAGACAAGGGGAACCCACGTAGGCTTCAGTATATATCAAACAAAAGGGGAAATGAATAGTCGGAGAGAATAGTTAAACAGAATGCCCTGTTTTGTGTAAAAAACAAAAATGTTTTTAAAAATGCTGGTTGGGAGCATCTAGTCTAAAAAGGTTAAGTGATGCTCCATTCTTCAAACGATTGGGACCTAAGCATTAACTACAATCCTAGCCCCATATGGCTTGTAATTATAACGCCATTACTCACTTTTTGATATTGCACTCGCTTTCTGATATTACACTGTAATGTCTATGTTGGCAATGTTGGTTATCCAGGTTCAAAACTTTGCGAAGTTAAGCGTTTTTTGTTAGATTAACTGAATAATAGCACATTTCAATTATGATTTCGTATCGAGTCGATCATGAACGGCCTTCAGATATGGAGGTTAGATGCATAGAATGCAGAAGCTTAGCAGTTGTAGGCCTCTGTCGAATTTCTTCCAAAATCTCAAAAATATCCGAAAGCAGCCCTGTCAAAGCGAGTCACCCCGCTATAATGATAAAAGTCCAGGCCTTCACCAACCTGAGCGTCTGTTTTCTATGTCAGTGGCGGCTCAAAACGGCGTCTGTTCTCCATGTTAGTGGTCCTCGTGCCAGCATGGGACTCTAAACAGAGCTGTGCACATTGGTCCTCCGGCGAGACAGAGGGATGGTGCAGGCCGTACTAGCCAGCCGTAAAAAATAATAGTAATGGAAGTACACGATGTAAATACGGACCGTTTCCCGGAAAACTGACCTTAATGAACAAGACTACTATGGATTGTGTACAGTGTTACGTGACGATATTGGGTGCGTTATCGAACTTGTTTGAAACACGCAAAGAACTTCGACATGGCGGTGTTATGAAACGTGCGGACTTCAATATGCCAGGTACATCCTTAGATTTTTTCATAGAAATCTGTAAAGTTTTACCGAATTCTCAACAGCTGAACGTTCGGTAATCCGATTTATCGGATTTCGGTGAAATTTTACATTTAACTGTAAAATATTTACCGAAATTTGTAAAATGTTACCGAAATCCATTAAATCGGATTACCGAACGTTCAGCTGTTGAGAGTTTGGAAAAAAATTACAGATTTCTGTAAAAAAAAATCTAAGTGTGTACGATTTCCAATACATTCGGCCAGTTCATTTCCTTTGCTGACGACGTGGACATTATCGGCAGAAAGTTCTGCCAACTTCCACCTGGCAAAGCGGAAAGAGATTGGATTGACGGTGAATGCGTCGAAGACTTTCAGCTGGAGGAACCGAGCGTGAGCTCTATCATAGGCATAGGCAGAACTGTGACAATCGACGGACATGAGTTCGAGGTGGCGGATGAGTTTGTGTACCTCGGATCATTGGTTACGTCGGTTAACAACTGCAGCAGAGAAATTCGGAGATGCATTATTACCGGAAGTCGTGCCTACTATGGACTCCACAAGACCTAGAGGTCTGGTAAACTTCACTCCTGTACAAATTGTACAAAACGCTGATAAGACCAGTAGTTCTTTACCAAAGTGCTCCTAAACGGGTTTGGTGGAACTGGTGTGGAAAACATCTATGCGATCGGTTTTTGGAGGAACTTCCGTGTCAGAAAATAAAGTAATAGTGTATTTCCGCTTTCTCGCGAGTGCATAACGGGCGCATTCTATATGAAAAAATAATAACAATTTTGTAGTTCACTTAGGAAGCGCCCCTTATTGGGGAATTTTTGTTTTCGGTCGAGTGTGGAGTGGAAAAAATGTTTCAAATAAAGAGTAGACAAGTGCAATGAAGAAGGCAGCTATTTGCTAGTCAGAAGCAACGTACGAAGTCAGCACGGACATAATTTTAGGTGTCCAGCATACGCACCCCATGATAGGCCCGTTGTTTAGCAACGTTTATTGTATTTACAAATTTGTCAGGATTACAGGGATTCAAAATTTAATTCTTACGACTGAACAAGCTAGTTTAATATTGGAGGCGGCCATTGGTGAGAACAATCAGATTATACTAATATTGCAAAAACGTATTTTAGAATAACACCAAATATGTGCCTGGTTTGTAAATTATAAATCTCCAAATCTGGAAGTGTGTTTGTGTCCTTTTCCAAATGAAGTCGGTAATGTTTACATGCGGGGCTTATTACAAGTAAAAGTAACCTAGGAAAAGGCGTGATGTCTGAGACAGTTTGTGCCTAAATAACTTATTTCAAGCACAGAGTTAGGTCGCCTTGAGATTCGCGGGATACCTTTAACCAGTCGTGCCAGTGGCCCGCGGGATATTAAGGGGTATAGCGACGGGCCGAAACAGTTTGCCTAAAATCGTTAAAAAGAATCGTTTAAGAGGAAGAAGGAAAGTTAAGGTTAAGTACCGGAGAAAAAGGAGCCGACAGAGGTAAAATAGTAAGGTAGGAATTAGGAAATAAATTTCATTTCAGAGCAAATATCATAAGAATTGTCTTCTCAATTCTTAAAAGAGAGAATTATCTAGACGTGTGGGTGAAAGGATCTATTTTTTCAAAAAAAAAATTGATTTATTCATATAGGCTCAATCTAAGACGTCTCGTGATCAGAAGTTCAACCTGTTCAAACAGCTCAATTTTTTAAAAAGACCGTGTTGAAATGAACCTTGAAGCATGTATGTTATTAAGTGCCCAACTAAGTTCTACCTGTTTGTTAGCAGATGGCTTTATCAGTAAGAGCTGGTCGATTTTGACACATCCGAAACGTCATGAACCAAAGTTCAACAAATCTTTATATATAAAAATGAATTTCTGCCTTTCTGTCTGTCTGAACCTTAAAGACTCGAAAACTACTGAACTGATCGTCGTGAGATTTTGTATGGAGGGGTTTTTGGGCCGGAGAAGGTTCTTACGATAGTTTGAGACCCCTCCCTTTTCTTGAAGGCTCCCATACAAATGAAACAAATTTCGGCATAACTTGAGAACAAACCAAGCAAATGAAACCAATTTTAGCATTGCGAGTTTTTGGAAGTGAGAAATGTTTTTATGGTGGTTTGCGACCCCTCCCTTTTCTGGAAGGGGGTGCTCTCATACAAATGAAACACAAATTTCTGCATAACTTGAGAACAACTCAAGCAAATTGAACCAAATTTGGCAGGTGGAGGTTTTTGACGGTAATAAATGTTTCTAGGGTAACTCAAGAGTCCTCCCCTTTCTGAAAAGGAGGGGGGGTCTCATAAAAATGAAGCACGAGTTTCTGCATAACTCGAGATCTAATCAAGCAAATGGATCCAAATTTGGCATGTGGAGGTTTTTGAAGGCAAGAAATGTTTCTACCGTAGTTCAAGACCCCTGGAAGACAGAGACTCCCATACAAAAGAAACACAATTTTTTGCACTACTTTAGAACTAATCAAGCAAATGAAACCAAATTTGGCATGTGGAGGTTTTTGACGGCAAGAAATGTTTCAATGGTGGAAGGCAAGAAATTATAATATGGTGGTTCAAGGCCCTTCCTCTTTTTCGATGGAGGGGAGGGGGCTCTCTCAGACAAATGAAACAAATATTTCTAACAAACATATGAGTTATCACTACTGTAATGAAAATTTGTAGGCAGGGGTTTTTGGGGCCGGAGAAGGTTCTTAAGATGGTTTGAGACTCCTTCCCCGTATGGAAGGGGGGGATCCCCACACACATGAAACATAAATTTTTGCATAACTCGAGAACTAATCAAGCAAATGGAATCATATTTGGAATTTGGTGTTTTTGGAGGCAGGATTTTTTTCTATGGTAGTTCGAGATCCCTTCCCTCTCTAGAGAGGGGGGGGGGGCTCTCTCATACAAATAAAACAGAAATTTCAACCAAACATGAGAATTATCCAGACAGCTAAAACACCAAATGTGTATTTCTCGGGTAGGCATGATCTAATAAAAGGTGTTAGCCTGGTACAGAGATAACAATGTTGATTTATTCCAAAAGACTTCAACCCACCGAACTCGCGGGAACTTTGTCCGATTGGGAAGTATTAGGCCATCCTGTAGGCCATACTTCGGAAAACACTTAAAGCGTTTTTTTTATGTACAGTCTTTAAACATTCATAACTTTCTACACTGTAATTGTTATTTTTTGTATTCTCCCTTGTGCGGAAGTAACGATCTCTGATGAAGTTAGAAGAAGTAGATAATTTCTCATCTCCATGCGAAGCGCTAGTAGTGGACAGTAATTTTATTGCTAGAACGAATATACATGAAGAGAAAGTGTATTGATAGTTCCGTATGGGGCAACGGCAGGCTTTGAAATTGAAAGATACAAGTTTGAAAACGAGCGGAGGGCATTTGAATGGTAGTGCAAACTTCATCATTCATAGCTTTGTTTAGATGAAGCTTACTACCTATTCAATGAACAGATGGAACATACAGGCAAGATCGAATCAAATTTACAGAGCCAACTATCCAATATTGAGATACTTAAGTGATCCTAAACCTAAAGCCGAGGGATGGAAGAAATGTGGGTTTGCTTGCATCATTTTTTTCTGAGGCTAATGTTCTCAAGGATGGTTCAGAGCACCGAAATGTACTTGATTTTTATGGTAGTGTGCAGTTATAATGAGTATAAAAACCACAAATAGATACTGAAGAAGCATTTACGGGTAATCAAATTTCGAAATGCCTAGGTTTAATTTCAGAGAGAATAAAATTCCATGAAACCAAAACCAATTATAGTTGTATCAATCTGAATAAATCCCATTAAAAAACAATATAAAAAAACCTTGAAACCGTAGACTCCATCAATGCGCCAATTGAATATTTCAGCAACCCCTCCCGTTTTCCATTGCCACGCAATCAAAATCTTGGTGGAATAATCAAATTCAGAGAGCGAAAATCCACGATTCAATGTCAATTCCCCCAGATTACGCAGAAAGGATAATGATTTCCGTTTCATCCAACGAAAGCGCACGTGTAGTGATGACAGCGCCACATGAGATTAGGTTCACCGAGGAGGAAAAGGCTGAGCCGATGAATAATTTAATGATGCCGAATGAAATAGCTTTGCATAGGTCGAGCGAATATTTTCCTTCGTGCTTGGTAGTGAGGGATATAGGATTTGAATATAAGCTTTAAGGAAAATCCCCGGATTCAACTGATAGTCAAATTTTACGAAAACCCTCTCGCCGAGTGCTTTTGATTGAGGCAATCGGAAGCGAAGTCTTTCTTTGAAGTACACGACAACTTAAGTTGAAAACGACTTCCCAGAAATATTTCAACCGTCAAAGCATGGGGAAACTATCCTACAACAGCTGCTGCATCGAATCAACCCACACGATTACAACGTAAAGTTACGGTTCACATCATATGCCGCCTCCACGACTTAATACACGATGAGTAACAAAGAACAGGTAGCTCCACTGGTACCACTCCATGCTCCGCACTCTAATCTATATTAATGGATATAACGAGCAGACGGCAGACACTCACCCCTCCCCCAACCCCACCGGGCGACGTCAAACTGGAGAAAGCGGAACCGGCCACGACTGAGTGCTGATCAAGAAAAATGCGTTCACATCTTGTGACATCACTGTACTGTCGCTTATGGCACCATCATCATCATCACCAGCATCATCATAAGTTTGCACTGAAGACGTGGAGAAATGGTATTTGCCCGTGTTGAGTGACGGTTTGAGCCATTAGTGTCTATATTCCTTACACCACCTGCTGCCAGGTGGATGGAATAATAATGGTTTCGAGATGTAAACGGATGCTGGCTATGGGTAAAAAAAAAGTACTTTTACCACATGTACACAGCCGTGGGTCGTTCTGACTATGAAAACCATATGAAGTCGAAATCCGTCTGAATTCCAATTTGGGCCAAATTACCAATAGAACTCTAAATAGCATTGAGCTGTTGTTAATATCCTTAAGTCCCCAACCGGATACCACCGTACTGGTATCTCAACACTAAACGAACAAACATACCCGAAATTAGCTGCAAGAAAACCAGTTCCGAACGATCCTTCGCCGAAGGAAGCCAATAAAAGACCAAAGCAAAGAATCTTCCTCCCATTACGAGATATGGAACCTCATCTCCAAAGCCCTTAGTTGCTTCGAGGTTGGTTTGCGTTGCAAGGGAAAAAGCAAATCTTTACAATAAGCCATCATCAGTGGCCTCGCAGGACAGGAAAATAATCCCCCCCAGCGAAGACCGGCAGGAAGGAACATTTCTCCGATAAAAACGGACTACCCACCGCCTCCACTTTCTCGTAGGTTCTCTCTCTCGTAAAAGAACACTTAGAAGATTGCTTTCCTGTTCCGCCGATTCGGTTCTTAATTTTCCAGTTTAGCTTTCTCTCTCATTCTTCGTTTCTTAATGGCATCGTTATCAACTTACCTATTTTGCTCTTGAGATCTATACATTGCGATATGTGTGGGAACTGGAGGATTTTGCGCCATTTTTTACTTTTACCCTTATTGCTGTCGGACCCTCCTGAAACGAAAGAAAACAATGGGAGAAGATGGTTACTGAGGTGCTGACTACAAGCGTTGATTTTAAGGTTGGTAAGGGAATTGAATCAAATATGAGTGAGCTGTAGTATGTTTTCGAAGGAGAAATCAAAAGCTGTAGTTAATTGGAAAAAATCATTAGTTATGTTTTTTAAGGAACATACACAAATACATTCGATAGCAAATCTACTATTATGGGTAAAATAAATCGATGATGTTATCCCAATTTGATTTATTTTATTTATTGATTGCCAAGTAACTAACAAGAGAAGATTATTTTTAAATTATTCTAAAGGTTTGAGTATCATTTGTAAAAGTGTAAAAAGTGCATAGAGAATATCACATATCAACATGATTCTCGTTGAGGAAAATAATATAAACCAAAATAAAATGCTTTCATGCTATTGATGGGTACAAACTCTAGGCGGGTCTACACATTTTTCGTAAAGGAAAATGTCTCGACTCCAGAGTAGAAAAAGGTTTTCCCATTCGGACAATTCTCTAAAACTTATTCAGGACGATGTATCTGATGTTTATCATAGTTCCACCACATTCCTCCTTTTATGTTGGTGCTGGACGATTGATCTCTTCAGGGATAAAGGGTGTACGGGATCAAATTGCGACAAATACACATTTTCGGCAAAATTCGCCCGTTCAACTAATCATCTTCAAACTTTCAGGGAGTAAAATAAAACATGTTATGAATATTTTCTCATGTTTGTTTTATTCAATTTCAATTCCATTTCCAATTGCATGAGCCTTCTTCTTAACACTACTCTTAAGGTCCTGTCAACATTTGCGCCAACTCTTTTTTGCGTGGCAATCAATTTTTTATTCATATTTTCCTCCGATTTCACTTCCTTAGGATGCTTCCGAAGTGCCTGCTTCATGATGGCCCATGAAAGCTTGAACTACCCGCTTGTGATCCTTAACACTTCTTTCTGATCTAGGATCAAACACGAGACACCATAGAATGTACAATGTCCAGCGTAGAATGTACTATGTCCAGCTCCGTGCTGATAGCACGATAAGAAGGATACGGATTTTCGAGGGACGTGCGTAAAATTTCTTTGCGCCGCTGTTGTTCTTCCGACTCCATCTTCGCAACGATTGCTAGTGAACCAGTTACACAGCGTAAACAAATACACATTGAACTAAGTCCACTTGAAATTGCAATAGAAAATACCCAACGGGTAAAAAGTTACAGCCATTTAAAAGCAGTGCAATTTCATTCCATACATCCTTTAAACTCCTAAATCCGCTTTCGATATACTTTGCTGGTCAAGTAGGGAATGGGTAGGAATATGTTGACGCTTTATTAGAAGCCGAGAACACCTCTGCACTTCAACAAGAAATCACAGGGATGTTGGATAAAATGGTTGGGTTGGCAGCGACATCCGTTTTGGTAAACGGTGTGCTGAATTCAACTGTTGTCGGCGCAGAACGCCAGATTGCCTTGAAGTGTTTCTCCCTTACAATAGCTTTTTGAGTCTTCTTAAGGTTCCGCCTGACGATGGTCCAATATTGTTCGATTAGGCGGAGCTCTGGCGTGTTGGAAGGACTCTTTTCCTTGAGCACCACTTGAACGTTGTTGGCAGCATACCACTCTATAACCTTTTTTCCATAATGGCAAGATGCCAAATCCGGCCAAAATAGAACGGAACAATTGTGTCGCTTCAGGAAAGACAGTAGATGTTTTTGTAGGCACTTCCTGATTGACGGTTCCGGTCGGAATGGTAACGTTGCTCTTCAAGTCACAGGTACAGATGGCTTGCCACGCCAGATATTTCTTCGCGAACTTTGACAGTTTAATGTACTTGAAAATATCTGCCACCTTTCCCCGTTCGGTTGCCGTTTAACATCCCTGTCCAGGAAGCTCTTGTAAGTCTGCCTTGACGTAAGTTTCATCGTCCTGTACCACGCAATTAAGCTTCGTCAGCATCGTCGTGTACAACTTTCGCAATCGTGCTTTGGCCGACGTGTTTTGTTTATCGTCGCGATTTGGAGTCACCACTTTCTTGTAAGTCGACAATCCAGCTCGTTTTTGAGCTCTATTTGAAGTGGCCATTCCTAGCTTCTTTGCGACATCGACGGCTTTCGATTTCCCCTCGATCCAGCATTCCTGGCTGTCGACAAACATTCACCGAACACTTTTAATACGTTGGTAACAGTTGATTTAGCCACACTCAACAATTTCGCCAACTTGGCGTGAGAGTAGTTTGGATTTTCGCCATGCACGTGCAAAATTTTGATGCATTACTTCTCTTCCATCGACGACATTTTGATAACTGAAGTGCTAATCTCAAAATCAATATAGAGGCATGATGCCGCATGACGCACACATCTTCATTTTTTTTAATGCACGATGAAAGGAAATGCATCAAGTTTAAGTCGACCAAATTTTGATCGAAACACCCTATATTGCCATTTCAAAATCCTCCCATGCTTCCGAAACAGCCATTTTAAGCTCAGCAATACTTTTGTATTGCAGGTGTTTTCCACTGAACCAAGATATTGTAGCCGAACTGGTGTGAATGCTGGCATTATTTTGTTGAAACACGAAACGGAACTAAGCAGCTTTTATGAACCTAAATATAGTCCGTCGAGTTCATCTTACAAGATGTGAATGCCAAATTTAGTTTTCCTGTAACAAAAAATCCAAGTCAAACCATTAGAGATCCTCCTTCGAAATAACGTCTGGTTCCTTCCATAGATCTCGCCAATAGCCAGTAAATCCATTGGGACCATCTAGATTAAAATTTCTTTTCATCGGAAAATATCACCTAGAGTTGAAAAACAAACATTTAAATAATAAAAAATTGAACAAAATATAGTTGGGTGCATCAGTTTAAAAAACATGAAATTTACCAAGATTTACCGAGTCCACTGGCGTGCAATGTTGGAGTCTGACGAATACTATTCGTTTCTGTTTAGGCACAGGGATCAGCTTTGGTGCCTTGCTCATTTTTGACAGAATAATGTTCAGACTGGTCTGAAATGCCTCCCGAATTGTTTCTTTACAGACTGGTAAACTGAGAGTAGCCTTGATTTTAGAGAGTGATATGGTGGAATTTGAGGCCAATTTCACAATGCTCTTCGCTTATCCCTTGGTGACAGCTTCGATCGTTTCAGCTTTCGTTTGGTCGCAGCATTTTTTTTTTTGTGTCAAATAATTTCGTATGACTTTATCCGATCCGCTGAGTCTACGTCCAATTGCGCGAATTGAGACACTTTCCTTCTTATAGGCTTCAATCATTCTCTGTCTATCTCAAAACACTTCCTTTCGGCGTTTTTAAGCAATTTTAGCAGGATTTATTTTATGAAATTCTACAAACCAAAGCAATACCTTATACCTTATTAATAAAAACACATTTATTTGACAACTGTAGCACAAACACCATCAAAATTCAGTATGCAACATATACGTCTCACTAATACAAACAGACACGCATAGTTGTATCCATTGATTACACCACGAACATCGCAATCAGGGATGCCAGATATACAGACATGTCTGTATTTATACAGACGTTTGATCATGCATAAAGACCTCATGTAGATTACAGATATTATACAGATATTATGATAATGTTACAGATTTTTACAGACATTTCCATCCATCAACAAGATTAAAATGATTGTGGAACGATTTTATCCCCTATTTAAATTTGGCTTGTTCTGTTTGTTGACCTTAACCTTTAAATATTTATAAAAAGTATGTCAGAAAACTGTTAAACTTCTTAGTTGTTTCCAGACCTTGTTTTGAAGCTCGTATGGACTTTAAATTAAGTCATCATTTTTAATAATTTAAAAATAAACCAAAAGTTTGTTTTAGCTCCACCATAATCTCTATTTACTGTTTATTAGTTTTAAAGATGCCAGCGCATTTACTAAGAGTATTGCTAAAATTAACAAATGTTGTCGTGTTTTATTTTCCAATGCCGTTTTAGTTCTATGTGAATCATTCATAAATGCTTGATGTTACCAACAATAAATAGGATATAAGCAATTTAAAATTGTTACACTGCTTAAGAACCCCTTGGTTTCAAGTACACCTTGCACCTTGCAATACATTCTTGCGCTTTCCGGTACTAACATCTTTGTTTTTGTTTTTATTCGCTGTGTTATTTTCACAGAATGTTTCAGGGGTTGTTCGTGGGGAGTTATTTTTTTAGGGGTCATTCATAAAACTTGAATCCGATGTCTTGGACCTTTTTTTTTTGACTGTCCAGCTCCTGATGTTACAAAAGGTCTTATTCAAAAAAAAAATTTAGTACTTGGAAGCTTAAAAACGAAAGACCATTCATTAAATTTCAAGAATCTTCTAGAACCTTTGAGCATGGTTCAATAAAATTGCAAAACTTTTTTAAGAACTTCTAAAAATTGTATTCGTGATGAGAAAATTTCGAAGCAAGATTATTTAATACAAAAAAAAATCATATCTATTTATCCTACTAGAAAATTCCATAGAAATATAGGAAATTTATCAAGTTTTGTTTGGAATGTAGTGGATTCAATATTATTTCCAAAGAACTCCTTATGATTTGTATTTACGTGAAAAATTGAGTGATTTAACAAGAAAAAAAACTTCTGTTAAAATTTTTAAAATTTTTGCGGAATTTATCAGAAGTTTAATAGTATTTCAAAAAGCAAATTTTTGTTTTAAAAGAAGTTGAATTTAAAAAACATCTTGGCTTTTCAATGTGCCTTTCGACATCTGTTATACATTTTTGTGATTTTTTTAATTCTATGGGTAAATAGCTGAATAAAACTATTTAATATGCTACTTTTCTAAAGTTACTAATTGAAAGCAAAGGAAAGCGAGAAAACTTTCAATAAATGAAAGCCAAACTATGGAAAACTTCAGATAATTATACAAGTTTTCAAGGAGAAAATTATATACATAGTTGCGGAAGGTTTTGTGGATGAGTCAAAGTTTAGCATCCAATGGTTTTAAGTTATCAAAAACTATTGTAGTAGATCCTCCAAACATTTTCTATCGGTCGCAGCTGTGGGACGTTGAGAGTGTTGGCGGTCTTCAATTGAACCTTTATCTTCAACCGATTTACCGCCTCCAGTGATCTCTTGGTCTAATGGTCAGAGGACAGGTCCGCCCAAAAGGCCATACTCTTCTTCGTGTGATACTTCTTGATGAAGGAGACAACTTGCAGTAGGCACTTCGTACTGTATATCTACTCGTTCGTCGCAAGCCACGATGGAAAGAGAAGTGACTTGGACATTCCCTTCTCGCTGATTGTCATCTACAGAAAGGCCTTCTTCGTTCCTCCTTCCAGCATCATGTATGTCTCGTCATCCATTATGAACACGACTTTGCGCTTCGCTAAAATTGTTTTTTAAATTGACACAACATTAGAAGAACCTCAAGAATATGTGTAAATTTGAAAAGGCCAAGCCTCCTAAGAAACGATATTCTCCAGAAATTTTGTCACAGTTTTACAAGAAAAAACGTATATGAATAAGGCTCTCAAAACCAAGTATTAGTTTATCTTATTTTAATTTCACTATGTCTCACCGTGCTTTTAAATGAAATACTCCCCTCACCTATATTCTTCGCCCAATTTTTTTAAAATGTTCCTTACAGACATCTTGAAAAAGTATCTGGCATCTCTGATCACAAGGTGTGTGAAATTAGGGGGTGCGGCTATATAAACTAGTCACAGTGTAGAATATCCATTCTGACCGCTTTTCTTCTTCCGTGCTATGCTCAGAGTTACGTAGGAACATTTTATTACATGACTCACCGTTGACTGCACGATCCGGAGTTGTTTTCCGATGCCCCGATGAGAGAGTTGAGGATTTTCCAGGTGCTTGCACAAAATCAATTCGTGACGTTGCTTTTCGGTGGACGCCATTTTTTCCAATTTTGGAAAAAATTACAGGGATAAAAATTCCACCAAAATAAAAACACTTCAAACTACTTCTACCCAAATTTTCAAAAAAATATACCCAATGGCTAATTATCTACAGCGTTTTTTCCGCGTTGCAATTTGATATGGAACACCCTTTATTCCTAGTAAACGCAATCAAATTCCTTTAATTTTTACTAGAAATCGCTTATCCTTCGAATTGATGACAACATTGAAGTAAGTCTAATATGTGTGTATCTCGATGGTTGTGCTTGTATTTGTTATTTTCTACCTGTCAGATAAAAAGACAGAGGGAGCACTTATTATTAATATACGTAAAGGGGCCGATTTTCCTAGCACATTTGAATAATTTCGACAAAGATTTTCGAACCTTTACAAATAAAAAGAAATAAACAAACGAATGTTCAAAAAGGACTTTTCCAGGTTTTTCATGGAAATGGTCTCGATTAATGGCAACAAGAGAGAGCTGTCACAACTAAAGCTCGATTCAAAGGAAATCTGGACGCACGGTTTAATACACCACCGCGTTCCTGGTGATTGGAACAAAAAACGTTTGACAGGCATTTGTTGATTTTTTATTGACGAAAAAATTGGTGAAAAGTTTTGCTCGATTGGTCGACGCATCTCGAATTTGCGGATCATGGAACTTGAAAAAAGAAAATTTATTGTGCACTAACATCTAGAGAATCTAGAATCGTTCGTGGTCTGCCTCAAAAATAGCAAAAGTGTTTACATTCCCAAAGTCAACGGTGTGTCTTGGAATCAAACGGTACAAGGATACTCTGAATGTGGATAGAGCACAGCACATCTATCATAAAAGTGGCACTAGGGACAAAGAGCAAAGGAGAAAGGTGTTGGGGTACAGAAAGACAACTCTAGTGTCTCCATACGTGATTAAGCGAAAAAGAATACGATTTCAACTTTTCCATCGTGCGTAACATCCTTTCAAGAGAAGGATAGAAAGTCTTTTTGTACCAGTAAACATCCGAATCGCTCCCTGAAACAACATTTAGTGGCCAAAAGGTGGAAAGCGAGCACGATTACTACACGAACAAGTTTTGACGAAATGTGATGGTTGTACTTTAATGGATGACGAAACATATGTCAAAATGGATTATAAACAAAACCCCGGACGAAAAATTAACCTGTCAACTGATCGTGGGGATGTCCCTTCCAAGTATAAATAAGTTTTTGCTGATAAGTTTGCTCGGAAACTAATGATTTGGCAAGGAATCTGCAGTTGTGGCCTTAAAACCAAGGTCTTCATCAAATCTAACACAATGACGTCGAACGTTTAAATTGAAGAGTGTCTGAAAAAGCGGATTTTACCCTTCATTCGGCAACACAAGACCAACTTTATGTTTTGACCAGATTTAGCCAGCTGCCACTACTCTAAGGAGGTACTAGAATGGTATGCTGCAAACAATCTTAATTTCGTCGCCAAAGAGATTAATCTTCCAAATTGCCCTGATTTCAGACTGATCGAAAAATATTGGGCAATTGTCATGCGAAAACTTCGAGAATGCGGTAAAGAAGTGACAAATGCACAACAAATGCGTTTAAAGTGGAATAAGTTCGTCGGTACAGTGTCACCAGCGACTGTGCAGATCATGATGACATCGATCACAAGTAAAGTGCGACAGTTTGTTCGAAACGGTGAAATGTAATAACTTGTTATAACGGGTGGCAATTAAAATTTTGGAATTTTTTCGAGGCCTCTATTCTCAACAACAAACGAGCTCAGAGAGAAATAAGAGTGTGTATGCGTTAGCTCTTTCTCTCCTCTTTCTGCTAGTATTTTCTGTTTTGTTTATGCTTGCTCAGTTTTGCTCAAAATGCCGTCGAAACAAGAAGTATTGCGCGAGCGCGTTGTACAGTTCTACGAACTGCACAGAAATCTCGGCAAAACGTATACGGTACAACATTTTAAGAGCGAAAATGTTGCGACTTCGACTGTTTACCATATCCTAAGATCCCCAACAACTGCTCGCAAGCAAGGTAGTGGAAGACCAGCCAAAATAATGGACGCAAAAGGACTTCGTTCTCTTTCTCGTGCCTTCAACAACAAGGATTCACTGAGCCAACGGGATGCCGCAAAAAATTCAACTGTTCTCACCGGTACATCTGCAAAACATTGAAAGAGTCGGAATAAAGAGGCGATACGGTCAAAATTTGGTCAATATCAACTTGACGTATTTCTTTCAATTTTGCATTTAAAAACCTGAACACCCCTCATTTTGAAGGTGTGTGTGTAGAATGTTGCTCTATTTTGATTTTGGAATTCACTTTTCAGTTGTCAAAATGCCGTCCAAGCAAGAAGAGCAGCGTATCAAAATTTTGCTCGCGCATCGCGAAAATCCGAGCTACTCGCACGCAAAGTTGGCAAAATCGCTAAAAGTTGCCAAATCAACCGTTACAAATGTGTTTGGGGAACGTTTGTCGACAGCTAGGAAGTCTGGATCGGGGGGAAATCGAAAACCGGAAGCCGCTGAGACGACAAAGAGAATTGCCGGTAGTTTCAAGCGAAACTCCTAACCTATCTCTCCGAGATGCCGCAAATAAGCTGGGTGTATCGTCTCACAACCGTGCATCGAGCCAAAAATCGAGCCGGACTATCGACTTACAAGAAGGTAGTGACTCCAAATCGCGATGATAAACAAAATACGACGGCTAAAGCGCGATCCCGGAGGCTGTACACGACGATGCTGACGAAGTTTGACTGCGTGGTAATGGACGACGAAACTTACGTCAAAGCCGACTACAAGGCATCTGGGACAGAAGTTTTATACGGCAAAAGGAAGGGGAAAGGCAGCAGATATTTTCAGCACACGAAACTGTCAAAGTTCGCAAAGAAATATCTGGTTTGGCAAGCCATCTGTACCTGTGGCTTGAAAAGCAGCATTTTCATGCTTCCGGGACCGTCAACCAAGAAATTTACGTGAAAGAGTGTTTGAATAAACGTCTGCTGCTTTCCTGAAGAAACACGGTTGTTCCGTACTGTTTTGGCCGGATTTGGCATCTTGCCATTACGGTAAAAGGCTATGGAGTGGTACGCCGCCAACAACGTGCAGGTGGTTCCCAAGGACAAGAACCCTCCCAACACGCCAGAGCTCCGCCCAATTGAGAAATACTGGGCTATTGTCAAGCGGAACCTAAAGAAGACCAAAAACTGCTAAGGACGAGCAGCAGTTCAAGGCAAACTGGCTTTCTGCGGCGAAGAAGGTGGATAAGGTGGCTGTACAAAATCTGATGGCAGGGGTCAAGCGTAAGGCCCGGCAATTCGGATTTGGAAAAAGCGGAAGCCTAATTGAATATTTTTCCTGAATTTTTATACTAATTGAACTTGAAAAGAAATTTAATTTGATTTTTTTAAATAAACGATTTCACCGATTTACACGCGTTTTCCCGGACTAATTGTTGACCGTATCACCTTTAAAGGTTGCGAAGACACGAGCCTCGGAATATCATTGATGCACAGATTTCAACGCTGGAAATCCAGTGTCGTTGGTTGGATTAAAAATTATTCCGGAAAAAGTTTTGTTTTGACGACGGAAAGCTATTCTTCTTTCGAAGACGCAGATTCCGAAACGATCGATACTATTCTAACGGATAGTTCTATCTACACCTGAACATAAAACATAAGTTTAAACATAAGTTTGACAGAAAGTGATGCTGTACATTGCCATTTCAGAAAGGCATTTCTGAGCCATGGTTCAAGCCCTCTGTTTGGCAATAATCAAGATGTGTACCAGAACGAATGTTTGAAGAAAATTTTGATCCTGTTTCTACAAAAACATCATGTTGATGGACAATATGTGTTTTGGCTCGGATAAAGCGTCATCGCATTACGTCATAAAAACACAATCGTTCCTGAATACCCATTCGATCCCATTTGATACCTAAAAACCACAACCCGACAAATCTGCCTCAGTGTCGCCCTAATCGAAGATTTCTTCGGGGTTTAGAGTTCCTTGGTGTACAAAATAACTGGAGAGCCACGAATTGCAAACAGTTGGATTGGTAGAATCGAGAGATGCATTCGCAAAGCTGACATGAGGCCGTATAACGCTCCTGTTCCGACATCAAACGGAAGCTTCGACGAACATCCGATTACGGACCGTTTTCAAATGATTCACTAATTTTTTTCAACAATGGACAATGTATCTTTTATTTGAATAAATCAGATCTTTGCTTCAACTATGTTCGTTCTTTTTTGACAGCTTGAGAAAGAACTTCAAAATTTTAGTTGCCATTACGTTATTTCGTTTAAAAGCTGCAAATACCTATTCTTTGACGTTTTGATCAACCATGTGTATGTTGTTTAATTGTTGAGTTATGATCACTTGAATGCGTCCAAATTGCTTTGAATCGGGCTTTATCCTAGAAACATTCCAATCATTGCGTTGCTTCGATTCCCAGCAGTGAAAAAACCTTTCATGAATGATCTCACCATCACTGCCTGATTTGCCCGTCAAAGAAATGAAACGTGCAGTTTGATAAGAGTTCCTAGCTGGAACTTTGAGCAGCCATAACTCCACGAGCCAAGTCACCGGCGGCGGCGGCGGCAATGATGATGAGTGTAGCCCAGGTCACCAGACTGATTGTGAAAGGTCACGATCCCCGTTGCTGGATCAGTGAGATGAACAGACGGAAGTGCTTGAGCGGCGGCAAGTGCACAACGAAACGAAGTGGGAAGCAGCGGTGGAGCACATTTTTTCTACGTGACTGTTTTGCGCGCCGAGAACGTCGTGCAAATCGTCATTTGTACATGTGTGACGACACTTTCGAGCGGCGGTTGCGAGTTGTCGGAATTTTAGAGAAGAGACAAACACGCCGCACCAACAAGCAAGTACAGTTAGTAGTATTGTACGGGTAGCATTCGGTCGTTTGTTCGCGCGAAGATTTCTTCGGGGTTTAGAGTTCCTTGGTGTACAAAAATAACTGGAGAGCCACGAATTGCAAACAGTTGATTGGTAGAATCAAGAGATGCATTCGCAAAGTTGACATGGAGGCCGTACAACGCTCCTGTTCCGACATCAAACGGAAGCTTCGCCGAACATCCGATTACGGACCGTTTTCAAATGTTCACCTAATTTTTTTCAACAATGGACAATGTATCTTTTATTTGAATAAATCAGATCTTCTTCAACTAATGTCTGTCTTTTTTTGACAGCGAGAAAAAGAACTTCCAAAATTTTAGTTGCCACCCGTTATTTCGTTTAAAAGCTGCAAATACCCTATTCTTTGACGTTTTGATCAACCGTGTATGTTGTTTAATTGTTGAGTTATGATCACTTGAATGCGTCCAAATTAACTTTGAATCGGGCTTTATCCTAGAAACATTCCAATCATTGCGTTGCTTCGATTCCCAGCAGTGAAAAACCTTTCAAGGAATGATCTCACCATCATGCCCTGATTTGCCCGTCAAGAAATGGAAACGTGCAGTTTGATAAGAGTTCCCAGCTTCGGAACTTTGGCTCTACAACTACACGAGCCAAGTCACCGGCGGCGGCGGCGGCAATGATGATAGAGTGTAGCCCAGGTCACCAGACTGATTGTGAGGGTCCACGATCCCCGTTGCTGGATCAGTGAGATGAACGAGACAGAAGTGCTTGAGCGGCGGCAAATGCACAACGAAACGAAGTAGGAAGCAGCGTGGAGCACATTTTTCTACGTGACTGTTTTGCGCGCTCGAGAACGTCGTGAATCTCGTTTGCATGTGTGACGACAATTTCGACGGCGGTTGCGAGTTGTCGGAATTTTAAGGAAGAGACAAACACGCCGCACCAACAAACAGAAGTGCAGTTAGTAGTATTGTACGGGTAGCATTCGGTCGTTTGTTCGCGCGAAGAACTTTGATAATTAATTCTATTAATCGCAAACCGGTTTGGGGGGAGGATTCGCGCGCCGGTGTGTACGGTGGGGCGGGGATTGACGTAATTGGCATTGGAATGAGCTTTTTTTTTTCGATGCTAGAGCTTTTGTTTGTTTGGGTTGTCATCATCGCATCATTCCGCAGATGAATGCAAATAACGGACGACGCGCTGATGTTGAAGATCTTTCTCGTGCGGGCTGTTGGGTGTTGTTTGTATGTTTACATTGGGCGTTGTTTGATCGGGAAAAGAAGATGTTTTCAATCGAGCGAGGTAGAGGATCGATGAGCGACCGTGTGACTTGACGATTCGACGATGATGGTTTGTTGATGGACGACTTTTCTTCCGATAGGGAACAGGAGAGGGGATTTTTGTGTGATTCTCCGGGAATGTTTATACTTTCTTTATACGGCTTGTCTGGTAGATGTCTAGAGCAATGACTGACCTGCAGAGGTCATCATAATACTGAGTGACGCTTGAGTGTTTTCAGTGGATCTATACGTCATGAATGAAACAAGTAATCTATAGTATGTGATTTGCTAACAATACCTCCAAGCATACATATATCGAATCCTCTATTCAATCCACAAGCCCAAACAGAGAACCAGACCCGTCAAGAAGTTACTAGTTGCGGCTGCACGCTGACAAAACCGAGGTGATACATTTCGCATAACCGTGACAGGCAATCATTTATTTCCCAGGAATACCTGCGCGCAAGCAATCAACGACGACCGTGACGACTGACGCCGAAGAAGGGAAGCGCAAATTTTCGCAATTACCCACTCATCAACAGCTCTTGGTCTGTCCCGACCAGCGCCAGCACCGGTCGTAGAGCCTTTCTGGGGTGAAACTCTTCGTTTCGAATCGAACTGAAGTTCAAAGAGAAAGGAAAAGTGTTTTCTTCGTTCGAGAAAATTGTTTGCTAATTGCACGTAATCACGCAAACCACGTGCCGGTCAAGTTCAAGTAACAAGTGCCTTGGAACAACAGAACGCTGCGAGCAATTGATTTTCTTATAACTCCCGGGCTTAGGTTTGACGGCTCCGCTCGCTCCGCTATTGGTAAATTCAATGTGAAAAATTCCAATTCACCGCCGATGATGATGCTCTATGAATAATACACACTTCAGCTCGCACACGTGTTGTTCAATTGAAACGAAGTGTTCTTTCTCGATGGAACTAATCCGATCGGTTTCAGGAGTTAACGCCAGGCCAACAAGAGAAACAGCCAGACTCAAACCGCAAACCGGGTTCAACGGCGCACGTGTATGAGTCACAATCATACACAATCAGTGGAAAACGGGAAACCATCCGTAACCAATTTTGGCATTTTCGGCCGACGGCGGAGGCGGTGGGGTAGCTAGAAATTTTCATCCGCGTATATCGATTTTGGAGCTTGTCGTTGTCGTCGTCGCTCAACTTTTCTAATCCAGAAGAGGATGGTTCAACTGAGGCAAAAAGCTTCTGACGATACGCCGAGATGAAAGTGGATTTGCAGCACCAACGCCAAGGGTACGGAATTTTGTCGTTGTCGCGAAAGCCATCACGGATTGTGAGGGTGAGTCATTTGAAATGAAAGTCTATGGTGTGAGCGCTACTTCAGCGGCGGACCGATGTAATGTCAATCATCGCAATTACTTAGTCGAATTCAAATCCAGTGACTTGACTTTTTGAACATGTGTAGAGACTTACACTATGAAAAACAATCATGTCGTTTGGTTTGATTACGACTGAGTAAAAGCAGCAGGAGCATGAGCAGAATTGACCGCCCGAGGCTGCTACTCCGTTGTTGTCACATCAGCTGTTATTACACAGAGAACCAAAAGATCATGCTTGGGATTAGCATACATCCTCAATGTCTAAAAACTGGAGATCCAAAACTAAGGCAATACCGGCGCCGGCTTCGCCAGAATGCAGATCAAGTGGGAAATGGGTAGGAACATGTTGATGTGATACTAGCTTTATTGGAAGCCGAGAACACCTCTTTACTTCCACGAGAAATAACTGGGATGTTGGGTAAAATGGTTGGGTTTGCAGCGGGATCCATTTCGGTAAAAAGGTGTGTTAAATTCATTTGATGTCAGCAGCGAATAAGATATTTTTCCGATTTGTTCCCACAGATGCACATTAGCCTGTGTGTGTGTACAATCCATATTCCACTGGCCGGCAGTTTCCACAGATGCACATTAGCCTGGGTCAAAATTCAAATTCCAGCTCCCTTTTGATTTTTGGAAGCCGTTTGGGTCGTAGCTGTGCAAAATTTCAGCTCGATCGGTGAAACTTTATTTTTGCGCACGAGGTTTTAATTTTACATAGGATTTTATATGGGAAAACTTACTTTTACATAGAAAAATCTGGCGAGGTGACCCGTTGCCATCTAAAAATAAGTGAGCCCAATTTTCCTCTTGACAATTTTCCAAAGAAACTTTTTTTTTTAAACCGCAAAGCGATCCGCCGATTGTGGAAAAAGTTATTATGCTAAAACTGATTACAATCCAAACGAACGGCTCACTGAACTGTTTTTCCTAACAACACTGCCACCTGCAGCATGGCATGTAACCTACTGCTGTCGGCGCGAAGCAACCACGTTGTTGTGGGGCGTTCACTCAGCATAGAGGAAAGCCGATATCTTAGATGGCAACGGGTCACCTCGCCGGATTATTCTATGTAAAAGTAAGTTTTCCCATATAAAATCCTATGGAAAATTAAAACCTCGTGCGCAAAAATATAGTTTCACCGATCGAACTGAAATTTTCCACAGTTATTACTAGACCCAAAAGGCTTCCAAAAATCAATGGGGAACGAATATTTTTTTCTTCAATAAGTCCGTGTCCCAGGCTAATGCACATTAAAGAAAGATCACAGCAAGTTTTGCTCACGAACGGTTGGGTTGTCGTGAGTTGTTCTGTTTTTGTGCTGTGCAAGCGCTACTACCGGACCAAATCGACGATTAAGTTTAGATTTTATATCAGGAGATATAAAAACAAGAAGTTTCTGTTTACCTTCAGCAGTACATGTATTTTCGATGCATTTTTTGTGGTTTTCATAAACTGTGTTCTTGTATGTTGGTTAGTATAGAAAATTTTTCAGAACTTGGATCTACTGCTACGTGTTTTATGTAACAACACCTTGAAAGGATTTTCAGACAATTGAGAGGTGGTAAGGCGCTCAAAAACGCGGAGTTTATTTTGCTCCATCAATTTTTATCAATTTTGTCCCTACATCACTTTATGTTGAACCTACATCAAATATAATGTAATCTTGTTATGAACAATATAGATGATCACATCACTTATCAAGGTGAATCCTGATCCATCAGGCCCTACCCTACTAACATAGAAAACACTCCTTCCTGTGACCTTTGCGGGGATGCAGAGGTAAACACGGTCCCTTAACAGCAAAGGTCACACTAACTTTCCTTCCATATTCCCATCTGGTTGCAAGGACGTGGGCGCCGTTATTGATTATTCAAGAAATTGAGTCACTGAAACGTGTACAGTGAGAATAGTCGGTTACTCCCAGCCCCATTCAGTTGATTCATTATGCATTATCACTCATTCTGATCAATCACGTAGTAGCAACCATTGATACGTGCAGTCAGTCAAGCTAAACTAAGCTAAGCTAAGCTGTACAGAGATGCACATTTAAGTTCTTCAAACTTTGGCACCGATTTAAACCAACAGTAAGGATGTTGGGGTGGTTTATTTCAGCAGAATACAAAAATATGTTAAAAACATCGAGTTTGAGGACCGATTTAAACCAACAGTAGGGATGCCTGACGGAAACTGATAACGGGTGAACCATAGAAAGTTCGAGAATTTTACAGAAAGAAGCATTAACATCTTAATCAACTGTTTCTAATGTAGATATAACTCTACTAAGGAAGGTACATCCATGCAAAAAAAAATTGAAGGTCCATACCAACAACGAGGGGGGGGGGGGGGGGGAGGGTTATAAAAAGTCACTTTTTGCGTGACAAAATTAATGGACGTTCCGTTTTGTCGAACTATGCGTATTTTTTTTCTGCTATTATTTTGATGTCCAAAATTTAACGTGGACAGGCTATGGACGGAAATTGGTCTACTGCCGAAAATGTTCTACACTAACTTAATAATGTTCACCCAAGCGATTTTTGCTAGGAATTAAGGTTCCTACAGAATGTGCGATTTGATGGACGCTAGAATCAAAAATGGCCACATCAGACGGATTTGATTTGCCTCTTGGAAATTTCGAAATCACAAATTCCGAGGCGTTTCGTGATCGCAAGTTTAAGCTGTTCAATAAGCAAAAGCCTTCCGAAAAGAGAGTAGCTGTTGAAATATTGGAATTATTAATATTAATATTTTGCTCTGAATCTAAATTTTAACAAGCGCGTAAAATTTCCCCTCGGTTAATTCCAAGCCAAATCAACCGTAAACAACGTAATTGTTTGCAATCTGACATGCGCCATACTACAATGTTCGCAACAGGCTAGATTCAGGCGTTATCTGGCTTAAATTCACATGAAAGATCCCATTATTTTCTGGCAAATCCAGCATTCCCTTTATATGCATTAGGTAACGCTAAAAATGTTTCTTTTTTTCTGTATAAAATGAAGAAGATAAGTTTTAACGAATAATAGAAAGCGGTGATACCATTCCAATTTTAGAAAAAATCTTTTCGAATGACACAAGAATAACAATAAATGGGTGTACGTTAACAATAGCCATACAAATAATTGTATTGTTTGACTGGTTCATACCTATAAACTATCATCAGGCGAATGATAATAATTGTCAGAATCTATGATGATCCCACATATTAAACTTTCAATCAATTGTATGTTGCAGGGCAGCAATTGTATGACAATCGAAAGTACAAAAGGTCCAATGGTCAAAAGGTCGAATGACAAGAAGGGTGACAAAATGTCGAAAGGACAAATTGCACCACTTTTCAATGGCTCTAACTTTTTACCCGTTGGGTATTTTCTATTGAAATGTTGGGTGGAATTAGTTCAAAGTGTATTTTTTACGCTGTATAAGTTTCACTAGTAGATGTGCAATCGTTGCGAAGATGGAGCCGGAAGAACAGCATCGGTGCACAAAATTTGCGCACGTACCTCGAAAATCCTGATATTTCTTATCGTGCCATCAGGAGAAGGAGGAGCAGGAGCCATCAGCATGAGGCTGGGAATGGTACATTCTACGGTGTCTCGTGTTTTAAAATCACGAACATTTGACCATCGATCGGAAAGAAAAAAGTGGCAAAACTGTATCTCCGTATAGTGTTAAGGATCACAAGCGGGTAGTTCAAGCTCTCATGAGGAATCCCAACAGTTCAGTTCGAGATGTGATGTGATGTGATGTGATGTGATGTATGATAAGAACCCACCATCAGTGCAAGGATTACCTATGGCTGCAGGACTATTCTCAGCAGGTTGTTCTGAGAGAATAGCCTACGTGATGGCTTCTTGTAGCAGGGTCAGCCGATCTCAGTGAGGACCTTTGGAAGACTACGGACAAAAGGCCGCGTCTCTTCGCATGACAAGGGACTGGCGACTCCACGAACCCTTGTCCAGTCAACAAATCCTTTGACTACCTTATGCTACCCCCCTATGGAATCCCCGTTATATAGTTGTTAAAGGAACAGTGGAAATTTTTAGCATAAATGATTTAAAAAAAAAGTTAAGACTAAAAGAAAATTTCACGGCTATACTGAACTTTAGATTCAATTATCACATTTATTTTTGTTTTTATTTGCACTAGTTAATGTACTAGGATATTGCAAATTTCTACTGTTCCTAATAAAATAGTTATGGGCAATAAAATGAGAAAGGATTTCACAAAAAAAAAATTACAATTCAAATAACTTACCATAAAAGCATATATGTGTCATTGTTGCATCATAAAATCAATGAATACTACTTTCCAACGCATCTTCCACTGCATGTTATTCGTATAGGACTCATTTGTTTTTATAGACTGATCCAATATGAATGGACCAAGAACTTATCTGCATATACTGTGCTGGTTTTTACAAGGTCTCACTCATATAGAAGGACATCATGAAAGACCCAATTGCTATATGTATACAAATTTCCCCAACAGTTCAGTTCGAGATGTGGCGAAGAAACTGAATCTAACCAAAACTTTCGAGCAAGAAGCGAAAACACGTGAAGGACTACACACGTCGGTGCCCATCCCTACGAACGGCAGAATACGGTAGGTAAAACACGTGCACGAAAGCTCAACACCCAGATGTTGACGAAACCACATTGCCTCGTTATGGATGATGCAGACTTCCGGCAGCTTCTGGGGCTCCAGTTTTCCACTGCTCATCATAAATTCGATGTCCTTGAGGACGTTAGGAAGCAGAAGATGTCAATGTTTGCCAAAAATATATGATTTGGCAAGCAATTTGCTCGTGTGGAAAGCGGAGCACCCTATTCGTGACAACTGGAACGGTCAATGGGTAGGTGTACCTAAAGGAATGCTTCCAAAAGCGTCTACTTCCTCTTCTGAGGTCACACGACGGTCTTTCGATTTGTTGGCCGGATTTAGCCTCGTGCCATTACTAGAAAGAGGTTTTGGAGTGTTACAAGGTTAAGGAGGTCAATTTATTGCCGAACCATCTCCAATTGACAAGTACTGGGCCATCATGAAGCAGGCACTTCGGAAGCATCATAAGAAAGTAAAATCAAAGGAAGATATGAAGAAAAAATGGATTGCCACGTAAAGTTGGTTGGTCCAAAAAAGTTGCAAAAAGTTGGAAAAAGTCGCAAATAGTTGGACCAAATGTTATACAGGACCTTATGAATAGGGTAAAGAAGAAGGTTCGTGCATACACGAACATGTTCAAAAATATCAAAGTGGCCAAATTCTTCTGGGTGAATGTGATGGGTGGTAAAGCGTTTCTTCAGTTTTTATCAGGCATACAAGGACAAGCCTAACGTCGATACGAAATTGAACTTCAATCGCTATTGAACTATTTCAAAGGAGAAGCCACCCAGAAGAAGTATGTAGTTTTCTTTTAGTTCTTGTCACGGTGGTTCAGCTACTCCAAGCTAAATAAATTTGAAAGTCAATGTAATATTGAATTAACAATGTTTGACAGTCTTTCAATACATAGTTATTAAGTTAAGTTACATGCAATAGCAAATAAAAAAAATATAAAATTACATTGAGAATAAATCGTTCATCTCAGAAAGCAATTCATTTTCGCTTTTTAAGAATTTCATCTAGAGATCTGATTTAAATATGCTTTCTCTCTTTGCTCTTCACAATATTTGTCCATTAGAATTATGAAAAAATAATGATCTTTTTCGGGTTATTCGACCTTTTGTTCATTCTACGTATTGTCCATTCAAAGTGTAGGCCTTACGACGTTTTATCTATTCGACCTTTTGTCCCCATTCTCTCCATTCGACCTTTTGCACCCTCGATCTTTTTTCCTTTCGACCTTTTGTCCTGCAACCAGGGCAGCAAAGATAAAAACATGTTTGAAGCTGCGGTACTTCTGATGCTTAGTAGCAGCATAGCTAAAAATATAGTGACAGCAGGCGTAGTTTTGATTCTATGATAAGCTGATTGAAGAAGGCCTTAATGAATACCTGACGTCTTGGTGATATCTGACGTATCAATTTTATCGTAGTTTTCGGAACTTGCAAATTTTATAATTAAATTAAATATAATTAAATCGTTTACATTTTCTGCCTTAATATTTCAATTGCTTCAAAACAACTCTAGAACTTTTTATTCTCTTACATGTAACGTCACAAAATCAGGATACGGGAGGGACCATCAGGGCACCCAAATTGAAGAGCATAGGATGGGAAGAGTGGGAATACAAATTTCCCATTGCCAAAAGTTTGTGGTTAGAGGGTGGTTAAATAGCTCGCTCTTTTTACACATTGTTAAATCTTGTTGTTGGAAAGAGATTCTTTATATTTCCATGGAAAAAGTGGTTTGAAGTTCTGGCCGGAAGATTTGTGGCTCCCTAGGAATCAGGATCTTAACCCAAATTATGTCGATTTGGGTGTATGTTGAAGCACAACCCTGCAATATATCTCACCCTAAAGTCTGTCATAATGCGTACATGGCAGCCGATGTCAAGGACTACGATCAAAACGAGTATTCGGGCGTTCTTCCAGCGTCGTCTTGAGGATGTCATTAATACTGATGGATGATACGTCAAGTTAATTTGCCTGAAATGACCGAATGTTGGCTTAAGAACTCATATTTATGTCTCCTTATTGAAATGGCCAATTTCCTGAGCTCACTTCTTTGGTTTCATATTGCAAATAAGAAAGTTTTCGGTTATTTGCATCCCTGAATTTTGAAACTCAAATAGATTATTTCTGCCAGCTGGACGGGAAGCACAATTCTCTTTGCAAAGAGAAACACGCCAGCATCTCCATCGCGGTACGCCGTTTGTTGATGCTGATGAGAGTTTGATGATTTTAACAGAGACACACGAATCAACGACAAACGGCGCGGGGACAAATTTGCGAAGATCGGAAGCGCTATGGCGCCTAGAAATGCGGGGTGTGCTACAAATTGAGTGGAAATGTACGTTTTATAGAGCCGCTGCTGTGCTGCCATCAGAGACGGACTTGATTGGCTGAGAATGAAGTTTCGATTGGCGTAGGTCAATATTTGTCGAATGTTGAATTTCTAGATTCAAACAGCTCATGTTTGTTTTTCTCATACCCTAGCTCTGAAGAACCTTCATCTGAAAGTTTATTTTTTCTCGATATTTAAATAATTTGACGTCGGTAAAATTTGTTGATTTGTCAATCGAAAACTTGACCCACCTGAACAGAGGAAATGCACTTTCCCAACGCTCATCATCTTTGCTCATTAGTTTTTAGTAAGACCCGCACAAAAACAGCAATAGTTTCACGCCCTCCTGATAATTGAATCAGTTCGCCCGCTTTGCTAGACATGCAACAATGATACAACATGTGCGCGACTGTTTGAGCTATCATCGTCAAACAAACGTCACGTAGTTGACGTTTGACACTCTTGCTATTCGTCTTGCGTTTTCTCGGTGGAAACCGAACCGTGCACCACGTGTGTCTGTGTGTGTGTGTGTGCCCGTGAATTTGTGCCTCTGCTTATGCACCTTTATCTGGAGCGTTTAGTGCTTGATTGGCAGAGTGCACCTGAGTCTTGTGCTGCTGTCTGAAAAGTTATTCAATCAATGTCTATTTTGGAGCTTCTGTAGACGATGGTGCGGTGCGTTCTTCGCCGGATGGTTCCATGGAAGCGACATTTTCCTTTTGCGTTTCCATCGGTATCGGTGGTCGTTTGGGCGGAAGAAGATGCTCTCTTCGCTCTTGAAGCAATCAATTTTGATTCGTTATTTATTGGAAGGACTTTTCGCTGTAAGTCAGCTGCCTTTTTCTGTGAAATGATTTCTTATCGATGGTAGAAAACCCTGCCACGGTGAGTGTGGCTACAAGTGACACGGTTGGTTTCGATAAAGTGGGTTGGAAAATCAATTTCATGATGAATTTTATGTTTTTCAATAATTCTACATGACACCATTCAATTAATTGGAATTGAAAGGATTCTCTATCAATTGAGCGAAACTAGTAAACTTTGATAGACAGCCCTTGGATCATGCTTTTATTTGAGAAACATTTACTCAAATGCCTAAAACCGCAATGTATAAGAGGAGTTTGATCTAGGACGACGATGTTAGAAAATGTAGCGGTGTAGGATGAAATAGAAGAAATACAACAAATCACTTTGACTGAAAATTGAGTCTAATTCGACTGAATCTCGTCAAAAGCCCATCAAAAAGCTCAGTTAATGTTATTGGGATTGGCATCATCATCCATCTGATTCAAATCGATGTTGATGATTTGTCGTAGCTCTACTGAACGGAAGTACTCAGACCGACTTCTAATGATGATTGTAAGTTGGCATAAGTTTGATTTTACACCATCAATTCCATCTCTCAAATTACAGCCGTCAGTTTTCTATGTATTTTTCTAATTGAAATGGCTTTTCATAGCTGCTTCATCTATCTTATTCCTAACTGCGCTACTCATTTGTGACCTTCTCGTTTTTTAGAATTTCTTTGTTTTCTTCGATTTTTCCTATGGCTCTCAATATTCTCTTCAATAATTCTTTTACCACTTCTCGCTGATTTCTTCTGTCTGCTGCTCGACACTGTTTCTAGCTAGCTTCGTTATATTTGCTAGCATTACTCACTGCACGTTTATCTCTTTCTTGTGTCGTTTTCTTAGTTTGTTTTGGTGTTTTATCTGGCTTCCTCTGATCACTTTTATTATTCTTTTCAATCGTCTTCTTTAACAGTTTTCTATTTTTGTTCAACTCATGAGCTATTTTTCCTACTTTTCCCATTCTGCTTTGTGTTTTCCCACTTCTTTCCTTGTAAACTTCTGTCATAACTTCCTGTTTTCTTTTCTTCTTTTCTTTCCCCTTCTGTTATTATTTTTCACATCTTCTTTCGTCACTATATTTTCCTCTCTTTACTTTTCTTTTGTTCCCTGTACATCGGATTCGACTGCGGGAAGGTTTTACTTGCCTATTTTATGAATGTCTTATGCATAATTTGTTGTCCCTCTTCACATCGCTTTACTTCGCCTTTTCTAGTTTTCTACTATCTAGTCATCTCCTTGTTTTTCTTCATTTAAAGTTTCTTCCTGCATTTCTCCGTTGGTTGTAGAGTCTTGTTTCCCGTTAACAGTTTGACAAATAGTTGTTCTTTTTCATCGTATTATCCGAGCTTTGACTTGATGCCGTTTTCGATTCTTTCGATAACAAACTTGCTGCACTCGAGACTACGTACGTCCAACACAGACCGCAGCTGTTGTTACTCGTTAGCGTCGTTAGCGAAAACGATTGAACGATTGAAGCAAAAACGACCGATCCTCAATCCCATGAGCATACGGTGCTCAGCCAAAATTAGTTTTTCTAACCACATATAGTTTCTTACTCATGCTGGTCAAATATCCTGTGGACCCTGCACCTGCAGTACAATGTTTCGCCACGAAACTCGGTTTAGGGCTACTTGTCTCCAGTTCCTCGACTGTGTCACACTTCCAAGACCTTGCTCCACTTGGTCTAACCATCTTGCTCACTGCGCATCTCTGCCGCTTGTTCCGGTCGGATCGGAGCAGCTGTCCGGCATTCTTACAGACAGTCCCAGTCCTAGCTTTAGCTCATTTTAGCAAACTGTTTTTGCAATAGAGTTGCACTTGTGATTCATTCACCGTCAAGGATGGTTCTAAGCACAAGTCTTTCTCGAGCATTGTCCACATCGCATATCCGTAGAGATCGACCGGTCTTATCATCGTCTTTTAAGCTGTATAATTAGTACGGAGATGAAGTTTACCAGACCTCCGGGACTTGTGTAAATCATAATAAGTACGTCTTATTAATGCATGTTGTATCTACGAATTTCTCCAACGCATACTTATTCTTCGACGCATTCAATTTCAATACAACGATCTCTGCTTCACGTTTCAACTTGGTGTACTGATCAGCAACCGCTTGGACCGTTTTTCCGAAAATGTCCACGATTTCAGGGAAACAGATGAACTGGCTGGATTTATCGAAAACCTATGAAAAAGGAGGCAGGAAGTCCCTTGTGTGATTCAAACGAGTCCGATAACGCCCCGATTTCCTCAAATAGCAATAAACACCATCCAGCGTAGCCTTGACTCGTGTCAGTTTCCCGGGAAAACCGTATTCGTCCATAATATTTCATAAATTTATCCACCTGTGCGTATCGCCTTTTGCCTCTCTCGTTGACTAGTCGGTCGGCTTCGGAGTTTTCCCTGATGCCGTCATGTCCAGGAATCCGCTCGAATCGCACAGGTTTGTTTCGCATAACGCGTTTAACAATCTGGATTCACCCTCGGCTATTTGGCTTTTCCTGCTTCTAAGGCCAGTAGACAGGTCGTGCATGCGTGACTGTCTCTGAATAGTCGGAACAGTTCAATGTAACAGGTGGCCTCATGCTTGTAGGAGCAGCACCATTTAAGCCATCGAGTTCCAAAACGTCGTAGTCATTCTCTGAACGGTTACACTTTCTTGCTCACTTTTTTCCCTTTTGCACTCTGTTGCTCTGTCTTGCTTGCTTAATTTCTGACTCTCGCACTCGCTTCCACTGTTTGTCTCAGCAACGGCCTCTTTCTCGCTCTTTGTCTTTCTATTCCACGCTAACTAGTTCTTACTTTTTCGCACTCGTGTTTAAGTTGTTGTTAACCGATGCGAAAATAACTGAAGGAGGTATTCTTTTTTAACGTTCTCATTTGTCGCAATCCTTTCGTCACTTCGTTCTCCTTTTTTCTCACTTTCTCACTCGTTTTTCTGACTTCTGATTTCAGCTCTCTCTCTCACACAAAATCGCTTTATTTCGCTCACGTTCGCTCTTTTTTTGCACATTATATCTACGATTTTTTTTTTCAAAAGGGCGAACAATGAGAGATTCTCTCCTCTCTCACTCTCTTTCATTTATTACATCGTCATTATAAAACTTTTGATGGATTCTTTACTACAGATAGAAACATAACAGTGATGGCTAGCATACTCTACAAAAAGTAAAATGAAAAATGTAAAGCTGAATGGAATATGAATTAAAGTGAAAGTAATGAAAGAGAGTCTCTCAATTTCAGATTCGCCCAAATGAAAAAAAAACCCTAGATATATTTTTTTACTCATTTTCACGACTTAGTGAGAGAGAGAGAGAGAAAGAGAAAGAGGATGAGAGAGAGAAAGAGGATGAGAGAGAGAGAAAGAGGATGAGAGAGAGAAAGAGGATGAGAGATAAAGGGAGAAAGAGATAGAGAAAGAGAGAGAGAAGATGATTTTATCTCTTTCTCTCAGAAACAAAATCGTTCTATTTCGCTCACATTCACTCTTTTTTTTGCGCTTTATATATTCTTTTGCTCATTTTCACGAGAGAGAGAGAGAGAGAGAGAGAGAGAGAAGAGGATGGGGGCGACCCCGGCGTAGTGGTCAACATCCATACCTCTCACGTCAAAGTCACGAGTTCGAATCTCACCCCCGGACAAGTCACGAAAATACACTAAAGGTATTTGAGTGACTACGACGGGAGATGAATCAGCCCAGGACTGAAAATCTCGATAATAAAAAAAGGAAAGAAGAAGAGAAAGAGGATGAGAGATAAAAAGAGAGGAAGAGGATGAGAGATAAAAAAGAGAGAAAGAGATAAAAAGAGAGAAACAGATAGAGAGAGAGAGAGAGAAAGAGAAGGGAGAGAGAGAAAGAGAAAGAGAGAGATAGAGAGAGAGAGAGAGAGAGAGAAAGAGAAAGAGAGAGAGAGAGAGAGAGAGAGAGAGAGAGAGAGAGAGAGAGAGAGAGAGAGAGAGAGAGAGAGAGAGAGAGAGAGAGAGAGAGAGAGAGAGAGAGAGAGAGAGAGAGAGAGAGAGAGAGAGAGAGAGAGAGAGAGAGAGAGAGAGAGAGAGAAAGAGAAGAGAGAGAGAGAGAGAGAAAGAGATGGAGAGAGAAAGAGATGGAGAGAGAGAGAGAGAGAGAGAGAGAAAGCGAGAGAGAAGGAGAGAGAGAGAGAGATTTGTTTCAAATGGAACTCGCCGTTTCTACACATCAAAGTAGTTTTACATAGGATCGTGTAAAAATAATTTGACTTCGCAGACCTGCAGTGACAAATGATCTACATTTTATAAAAAACTATCGACAGTTGTTTAGTGTTCCATATATGTGCATGGCTATTCGCTCAAATTTACGCGAGATGTATGATTATACAATACAGTTTTGTATGATATTTTGGAATATGCTATTGCTAATGTAATTTTTTTTTTCTGTGTACACTTAATTTTGTATGGTATGAAGAGTCTGATCTTACCATAGGTGCATAAAAGTAGGTGTTTTATTATACAATCATTTACAACTTAGTTAAATCCAAAAGTGTGGTAAACTGAGCTAAACTGGCCACCAATGCTTGTTGAAATGCCTGGTCACTAAAAATTCATTTTAAATCGTATACTTCTCGGGATTAAATAACTATATATTAGCTATGTTTTGGCATAATTTATTTATTGAATGTGCTCCCCCAAGCTGAATGCTCGTACATTTCTCTTAACACTGCTCATGAGATCTTGGGCGATGCAGAGTGATCGAAAAAGCCTTTTTTCACGGCGAAATTAATAACTCCTAAGGGTTACGTTTTCGAATCACGGTGTCTTCTACAAACTTGTATATAAAGCTTGTATATAAAGCATATAGATGTACATCTTGTGGTGATTATTTTGATAAGTTTTTGGTCATATAATTTCAAGCAACTTTGCTCATTACAACATTTTTCTAGCTCTTCATTCGACCATAATAGAGCTATTTTTCTGCTTTAAATCCATTAATTTTTACCCACGCGATAAAAAGTTACACCCAAAACAAAGTGTCGCATTTTTTTCCGAGTCCAATCTTTATAATACCGAAAAAAATAAACCGGTTACACTGAAAATTAATTGTAGTTTATATCACGAAATCGAAGATAGGACTAACGAATCTATTCATTTTTTTTCTGCAATGAAACTGATTTGTACTTTGTATAAAGATACCTGCCACACGCTCAACTGTCAAAAGCACGAAGCTTTTGTTGACACAGAAAGAACATTCGTGCATTGTGCGAAAACAATACAAAGAATCACAAACACACTAAGGTTTTTTTTTACACGGTTTGTTTTCGGCGATAACTCCAGAACGGAACAACTTATCGACCTAATTCGAATCACATATTACGTTTTGGGCAAAAAGTAATCATATGGCAGTTTTTCAAAAAAAAATCACAATTTATGGCGAAAATACTCAAAATTTTAAAAACTGTTTTATGAAAATTGCATGGAAAGGTAACGAATACAAACAAGATAAGCAATATAAAATGTTGAAGCATGTGAATTTATCAAAAGTGGACCGTATCCCCTGTGCAAATAAAAACCTTTGTGTATCTTGTTCCAAATTAGAAAGAAACGTCTCTCTGGTGGTGGCATGAATGACTGACAGATCTAGTTTACCGTCTCGAAATATAATTGAAAAAAAAAGCGCAACCACGAGGAGTTGCATAGGATTTTTTTTTTCAATGTTTCTGAGATTAGATTCGATCCTGTATATTTGGAAAGAGCTGTTAAAACCGTGGTTGATCTCACTACGCCATGGTGACTCGTGAGCAAATCGTTGATTAAGTTATCAATCTCGACAGCGCTTTAATTTTCATTTTGGAATAAATAAATTATTCTCAGTAGCAACACCAACATGCATGAGTACGATAAAAGAGAAGCAGCGATTGGTTGGTCTCTACGAAATCCATTTCGTGCATTTTGCAAAGAGGTGTCATCATAGCATTTCACCAGATACATATGTACAGGGTGACCACTCAATTTTTATTTTCGAATTCCCGGTTTTTTCCCGGTTTTCTCGGACCAAATGTTAAAAATTTCCCGGGTTAAGGCGCGGATCATGTAGTAATGAACTAGAATAATGAATAGAAAACAATTACTCTAAGCAAACAATTTTGAACGAATTGAGTTCCAAAGCTTAATAAAATGATATTTTCAGTATAAGCGTTGTTTATAATATAAAAATGACTACATTTTAGGACCCAACTATTTACAAATTCTGCTTGCAGTTTTAGGCCCATGAAGCTAAGGAAAATAATTTAGATGATACTCTGAAAACCGATGACAGTCTGAAAGTCAGTTTGTGTGTGTACCGCCAAATGATTTCTTCATAATTTAAAAAAAAAACTTTTCCCAAAGATTCTATGAAAAGTTCTCAGCCATTGCTTGAGAAATTCCTTCTGGCGTTTCTATTGGCTGTTCTGTTAAACTTTCTTGTGATGACATTTATGGTGGAATCCCTGAACTTATGAAGTTTTGTGATTGTAAAGGAATCCCTGGAAGACACCTGAAAGAACTAAAAACTATAAGGGAATTGCTGAAATAATTCTTGGAAAAAACCCTCATTTATTGAAGAAATTTAAGAAATTTTGTTTGCACGAGTTTCATAATCTCGTGTATTTAATTCTTCACGTTAAATATTCTGCAAGGTGTTTTGTAGAATTATTTATAAGTTTTGTCTAGAATGTTTGCAAGGATTCTTAGATATAAATCTCTAAACATTTCTTCAAGTATTCCGCCGGAACAATCATGTGAACATCAATTCCCGGTTTTCCCGGTTTCTCCCGGTTTTTTAGAATTCCCGGTTTTCCCGGTTTTCCCGGTTCTGTTGCCACCCTGTATGTAATATGCAATATGTACTTTTCATACAATCTACGAGACATTTGTTCTTTGTTCAAAATCCATGTTTACGAATCGAGTGAAAGCTAATTTACGAAAATAAATTTGCAAACTGATTTAGTATCTTAAAAGCAGCATTTCTTGGAGTAAATTAAGCAAAATGAGCAACCCCAATAATTGCTACTGATTGAAATAAATACTGATTTTACGGTAGATTCTGTATTAGAAAAAAATAAAATGACAAGTCGTTATATTTGTTTGTTTTATGTGACAAAAGAAAGGTTTGAGTTTTTTTTTGTCCGAGCGCTTTTTCAATCTTCTTTTGATACCACTATGTTGTAATGAACCATAAAATTTTCAAAACCATAAGGCACAACCTTGAAGCAACACCATTCTGAAGCAACTGATCTCCTCACTTACTGTACTAACTCATTTTACCTGAGTTTCTTTCTTCATTCGCCTTTGCATGACAACCGAAATTTCTTGGAAAGTCCCGGCTCAACGAATTAGGAAACCATGGCCACTTCCCGAAAACGAGTGGCAATTCCGATCGATTCCAATAATTGAACCCATATTACTCCACCGGAGATTATCATCATCAAAACCTAAGCACTCCAATCAATTACTGGCAACCGGTCGGTCCATCCACGTCCGCCCAGAAAGGCGCCAACCGGCCACCGGCTCACCGCACCGCTTCTGACGTCAATCGTCATCATTAATTTCGGAATGGCGGTAACTGGATTTCCCAATCGCGCCTTGCATCGACCGACCGACCGCACACACATACACACCTTTCCGACCGATTGGCGGCCGAATTAGATAGGGATTTGGACGACCTTGCCGTTTTGGCGGTTTCCCGCGGCGTTTCGGTTCTAAAAATAGCCGCACTTTCAACAATACCTGAATGTGCTGCTCCCCGCACAACAAGCACAATACAATAATGCAGCACGCACGCATAATTTGAATGGCGTGCTCTGAATGGCCGGAACGCGTAGGCGAAAACACCAAAAATCGGACGCGGTTCTCAAAACCTATCTCCGGAGAGGCCCTGTCCTGTTGGTTATTGTTTCGTTGAGTGGCAGTCTCATCATTAAATTTATTATGGCAGGGAAGCTTCACTTCACTTTTATTATTGTTGTGGTTGTTGGCGTTCTCATAACATACGGCCTACTTGTTTGTTATTTCGTTCATGGTTCAGTTGTGAGCCAAGATTCTAGGGAAGGCTGATTCGTTGGTGGTGTGCTCGGGGCGTACGACCATCATCAAATTGAAGCTGAATTTCTGGTTGACTCTAGCCAGAGGGTACTTGTTTTCCGATTCAGATGTTAGAAAGGATCGTAAAGTGGAGGCGTTTCTGGAACGAATGCATTGGGGTTGAACCGATACGAATGATTTTAAAACAAATCTTGTGTGGATGAACCAAAAACGCACAAAACGTTGAAAAATCCCATTTTACAAGAATCTCATCAACCCAAATCATCCGCACAACTCGAGAAAAAACATTCCCAAATGATCCACGTAGACCCGCTTCCTTCGCGTGTTTGTTTTCACAGACAAGTATAGAAAAGCAAACTTTCGTTTTCGTTGTCTTTTGCGGCGGCAATGCGATGGTAGGCAGCCCCAGGAAACAAAATCCATTCACCACGAGTGCAGCACCGCTTAGAACAACGGCCCCCGGAGTATGGTTTAAGAATCACAGAAAAATTTCATACTGCCAGACTGGTGACCGGTATGCTAGCCATCCATCAATTATCACGCTCCCAACAACGTGTTCTGCCGATGTTTTCCTTCATCCCACATCCTCCTTGGGGAGAACACGTTATGCTGCTGGTGGTGTGATTTGACATTTTTGTCTCTTCATCATCATCGTGTTAGCATGCAAATTCGATATGCATCTCAGACCACCAATCTAGTTGGCCTTGTGGACGAACTCGGAGGATAGGAAAAAGCTCTGAATGCCTAATTAATTTAACATCAGAAGCCAACACCAGTTAAGGAGGCATCTGGATTGGGGGTGTCATAAGTTTGGAAGCCATTTTTTTAGCATCCATTGTAAAAATCAACGCATCACTTTAATATTAATTAACTAAATCGAATTCTGGGCATCTGGTACGAAAGACCGTCATCATCCCCGGGGGGAGATCCATCGGACTGATGTAAGGAGGCGAATTCGGACAAACGCGTTGTCGTCTTCATCACCATAAGCTCTCGGCAATATATGACAAGACAGCTGTTAGTTTTCATCAGACCCCGAGAGACGGTTGGAGAAATAAAGTTTATGGTTTTTTGTTGTTGCATGTATGTGTGAGTGTGAGTCGGTGTGGGAGTGAATGAAGCGTAAAAATAGAGCACATAAAAGGTTGATTAAAATTTAATTGAAGATAATTGATTGCTTTGGTTTTTATTCGTCTTCTGTGCTGCTGCTCAATTTCCCAACCCATTCGAAGAGGTTTACTCTTGCGAATCGTGCCTTGGACTGGGGACGGAAGAGGAATGGGCTGTTTGAGAGGATTACATTGCAAGTGCTGGATGTGGAGATAATTCGTCTAATTGGTTTATTGTTTGCAGATGCCTTGGCGAACCTTGGCATTGATTGGATGAGCATCTGATGCACTGATGGTGTAAAGTGAAAGTTAACAAATTGAAGATGGAAGTCCTGCCTGACTCGAACTGAGTTTTTAGACTAAACAAAACTTATTATCACCAAAAGGTAGATTATGTGTTCTCCCTAGGAATTTACAAGCTTATTGTTTATGACAATTAGTTTAAGGCTCGACTCACAAAATTAGCTGTCTGCCTACAGCGCTTTGAAAGATCATCTTTTTCAATCGACAAAGTTTTGTTGCAATTTATTAAGATTTATAAAAATTGTAACAGATGGAAGCCGAAAGAAGGAAGCTAATTTTTGACACCTACGTTTTATTTTTTAAATTTACAAAAATGAGAGCGTTACGCTACAGTAAAAGGTTTTTGAACGTTACTAACTATCGTGCAACTGAACACAATGACCTCAATCATACACCATTTGATTAGGAAAACTTACAATAATTTTGCATTGAAATTAAAATTAAGTGCTATTAGGATAAGTAGTTCAATTTTACTTAAAAATTACCTACTCTTGTTCCCATACAAATCTCCGTATGAACAGGGTAAAAAAATGTTTTCCCTATCCGGGTCATCAAAAACGAGTAACAAATGGTTCTTCTTCTTTTTATTTTATTTAGTTCCATTCCATGATGAATACAGAACTAGCCACACCCCTCAGCTGCAAAATAATTTTGCTTTGTTTCCGGTGTCTGATTTAATAACCAAGGCCCGTCCCTTCTTTTGAATTTTGCTTCGTACTTTATTTTCGTGCCTCTTCATTCAAGGCTATGCTATCAACACTAGTATATAGCACGCGACATGAACCGAAATGATTTCAGTTTTCGACACGAGCTCTCAGCTGGTGATTCGGACAGGGCTTTGTCCACCCGCCACTGTCCGTACGGTTGTGATATTGGCGACAGAGTCTTGCAAGACCGGCTAATCGGGCAGTTAACGCATTCCATGTCTACCTAATGCTATAATAAATTTTGGGCCACTTTAAGATGGCTATTCGTCCCTTATGAAATCATTTCGGCTCGTCTCGCGTGCTACATAAAGGGTGTTTCGATCAAAATTTTGTTCACTTAAACTTCACGCATTTCCTGTCATCGTGCATTAAAACAAATTGTACACCCCTCATTTCGAAGATGTGTGCGTGTAGAATCATGCCTCTATTTTGAATGTGAGATTAGCACTTCAGTTATCAAAATGTCGTCGAAGGAAGAGAAGCAACGCATCCAAATTTTGCACGTGCATGGCGAAAATCCAAACTGCTCTTACGCCAAGTTGGCGAAATTGTTGAATGTGGCTAAATCAACTGTTACCAACGTATTGAAAGTGTTCAGTGAACGAATGTCGACAGTCAGGAAAGCTGGAGCGGGGGCAAATCGGAAGCCGGAGGCCACAGCGACAACAAAAAGAGTTGCCCGCTGTTTCCAGCGGAACCCCAGCCTCTCCGTCCGAGATGTCGCAAAAAAGTTGAGAGTGGCGCCTTCAACCGTGGATAAAACTAAAAAACGAGCTGTACTGTCGACTTACAAGAAAGTGGTGACTCCAAATAGCGACGATAAACAAAACACGTCGGCCAAAGCACGATCGCGTAAGTTGTACACGACAAAGCTGACGAAGTTTGATTGCGTGGTACAGGACGTTGGAACATACGTCAAGACAGACTTTAAGCAGAGCTTCCTGGACAGAAATTTTATGCGACAACGGGACGGAGAAAGGTGGCAGATATTTTCAAGCACATTAAACTGTCAAAGTTTGCGAAGAAATATCTGGTGTGACAGGCCATCTGAACCTGTGGCTTGAAGAGCAACGTTCACATAGCGACCGGAACCGTCAACCAGGAAATTTATCTGAGCGAGTGCCTACAAAAACGTCTACTGGCTTTCATGAAGCGACACAATTGTTCCGTTCTATTTTGGTCGGATTTGGCATCTTGCCATTCAGAAAAAAAAGCCTGGTATGCTGCCAACAACGGTTAAGTGGTGCCCAAGCACAAGAACCCTCCCAACACGCCAGAGCTCCGCCCAATCGAACAATATTGGGCCATCGTCAAGCGGAACCTTAAGAAGACTCAAAAAGCTGTTGTGAGCGAGAATCAGTTCAAGGCGAATAAAGTGGACAAGTATACTGTACAAAATATTATGACAGGTGTTCAACGAAAGACCCGGCAATTCGCATTCGGGAAAAAGGAAGCTTAGCTGAATATTTCTCCTGTATTCTGTATTAACTGAGCTCGAAAAAGAAGAAGAATTTGACTTATGAATATAAACTTTGATCGACTCACACACATTACTGGTTGACCCAATTTTGATCGGAACACCCTTTACTAGCTAGCGTTGAATAGCGTGGCCCTAAAAGATGAGGATCACGAAAGTGCAGTATAGAGCTAAATTTAAAAGAAGGGATGGGTCGAAAGCAAAATTATACAGCTCTTTTAACTAAGCGTGTAATGATGATATGAGGTGCTCGTACAAAATACTCAAACCCGTTTTATGAGTGTGTACCACTGGTACATAACACTGGAGGTAAGCCCATCTTCGGTTGATATCAATCGTGATAACTTCTCAGACTTTTTCGCTTCTACTGTGATTTTTGATCTGTTAATTAGGGAAACCATCGTCGGGATCCCAGATTACCATCGGGCAGAATTGATACCTCTAATCTTTGTAAGAAAAATTGGCACGTCAGTGAGGACCGTAGGTTCTGCACGGATGGGTCAAAAACAGATGATTCCAGTGGTTTTGGTATTTGAACACGGTTCATAGCGCCTGCTTTATGATACAAAAGCCATGTTCTATTTATGTTGCTAAACTAGCAGCTAGATATTATTCTCTAGAACTTATAGTTTCTCTTTCACCTGATCACTACTTCATTTTCTTCGACAGTCTAAACTCTCTGGAGGTTGTTCGGCCAATGAAGTTGGTCAAGCACTCAACGTTTTTTCTATATGGAATACGTAGAAGTTTGAGTGCTTTGTCTAAACGCTCTTACACTATCACCTTGGCTTGGGTTCCTTCACATTGCTCGATTCCGGGCAATGAGAAGGCGGACTCACTGGCTAAGGTTGGCGCTATGGAATGCGATGTCTACCAGCGTCAAATCGCATTCAACTAATTTTTCTCATTGGCTCGTCAAGAGACCTTGATGAGCTGGCAACGTAAATGGAGAGATGGTGAACTGGGTAGATGGTTGCATACAATTCTTCCTCAAGAATCGAAGAAAGCATGGTTTAAAGAGATGGACGTGCGGCGCGCTTTCATTTGTTTTATAAGGCGACTGATTTCCAATCACTACTTACTGAATGCACATACTTTTCGAGTTGGACTTTCGGACATCAATCTTTGTGTTTGCGGCAGGGACTACCAGGATATCGACAACGTCGTGTTGAAATGCAACGAGCATCTGAATGCCAGATCTCAGCTGATTGAAACTCTCCGGCTTCGAGAAAAACAACCCAAGCCTGCGAGAGAAGTGTAGGCGAGCCTTGATTTTTAGTACATGAATCAAATCTATTGATTTTCAAAGAAATTTATACAAGAGTCTGATTGTAGTTCCTTCTTTGGCGCTAATTCCTGTCTATTTGTGTTACCCCTTTTGATCAAACGTTCTCTGTAGATTTCAATGTTTATGTTCCAAGACTCAATTACCCTTTTTCGAGCTGCAACGAAAACTACTCTGTAAACTGAACCAATTTGCCGAAATAACGCAATGGAAAATCGATTATTAGAAATCGATCATTACAGTTACGTCCTTATTATACTAAGCGCGAGAATAATAATCCTGCGAACGATAAATTAAGATGAAGTTCTGATAGTATATTCGCAATGGGTTGGGCAGTGGCGTTTTGAGAATAATGTTAACTCACGTTATAAATAACACATTCTATCATCAGAAGAGGAATTGAAGTCTTAGTTGTCTTAAAAGCATTTTTATCTGATTCATGAATGACACCGCTGGATTTTCAAAAATGTGAACATTTATTTCTATATTACCCTAAAATGTTCGGCAATTTATCCACAAGAAACTTTTCTGCGGTAGAGAAAAGTTCGTTAACATAGACAGGTCAAAAGAAACACATTTTTTCTGAATACACAAATATTTCAAAAAGTTATAAAGTTACAGCATTTTAAATCACTCAGAGGAGCATTAACTCAGATAAGTTTCGTGAACTTCAAAAGGACCATACAGATCGAAGAAATCAAATGTCATCGAATGTTAGAACATGGTGAGACCGTTCCAGTTATCGAAAACGTTTTGAAGCTTATTTCGATAATCCAAAACTTCTTCGTTTCCGTTTCCAACAAAAAGCCAAATACGGTATCAATAAGTCATGAATGGGTCATTAGGCCGACTTATTTTAGAATATTTCCTATATTTTCTTGTTTTTGTGAAGAATCTGCTCAATTTTTATAAATAAAAATGCAAAATGAAACTGCAACGGAAGAGACTCAAAGAGACATAAAAGCTGATTTAAAGTTATCAAATTCGAAAGAATTGCTCTTAATTTATAGAAAAAAAAACCATATGGAAACTCATTGCTTCCATGACCTAAAAATCTCAAGAAATTAGAAATTCGGAGGTGTCTTCGTGCCTAACCCTAACCCCTCAAGTACATCAGATCTGCGGCCGATTGCAGAGTTCTGAGTCATTGCATTCGTTATACTGAAGTAATCAGAACAGTGAAAAATGAAGGGCTAGACATGAATCCATCGAAAACAGTTTTAATTCTGTTCACCCGCAGAAGAAAACCTTAACTTATGATATTCGACAAGTGTAAAATATCAAGGAGTCATTCTAGATGATAAACTCAATTGGAATTCACACTTAAAGCATGTAATTAGTAAAACCACGAGTACTCTCTGCACAGATAAAAAGAAACATTGAATTTTCTGCGTAATATAAAGTGTCGATTTTTTACAATACGCGACATTCTTCTCTTTTCAACGAGCGAGTAATGGCGCTATAGCCATAAGCCATAGTCCCAACCGTTTGAAGAGAAATGGAGCATCACTTAACCTGCTTAGGCTAGATACTCCCAACGACCATTTTTGAATAAATTTTTGTTCTGTACATCATACAGCGCATTCTGTTCAACTATTCATTTCCTTTTTCCTTTGATATCTACTGAAGGCTACTTGGGTTCCCCGTGTATTATTAGAGTGGATACCAAATCCTCCCGATCACCAACGGTTGCATGGACGTGGCCAGGTGAGCGATCGAGGAGTGTCTTCGTGGAGATTATTGCGTGAAGAAACATATCAGTAGCCGTAATCAGGTTTCGTTTCATGGTGGCATGCAATGCCTTCAACGAATTATTCCTCATCATACCTCCATCCACGAGGTGTGCAAACGTCAATGCTAAAATTCAGTCGATTTTTTGGTGATTTAATTTTACCGTCGACACCCTTTATTACGCAAGGGACTTTTATCTAAGGAGGCGATCAGAATATTTCCGAAGAACATTTACAAATTACTTACGAGGTGAAATGCTCTCACCTTTGGTGAAATCTGCAATCAAAATCAATAATGAACTTGCATCATAAAATTTTAGGATTTCCAAGTTAAAGAATCCTCTGTTTAATAGAACATTTTGATGGATACTCAGGAGGATAATATTAAAGATTAGTTCAGTAGTTCTAGAATGAGAACTCGTAGTTTTTTGAAACAAATTCGTGGAACAACATAGTCCAAACACTCTACAGAAATTCGTTGAAATTCCAAGAAAGGTTCCAGGGAACTATTTGTATATGCCCATTTCAATGAATTCTGATTCTAGTGCTATAGTTGACCTTATTGTAAGCGAAAGAGATGCCACTCTTTGATTAAACACGGGTTTTTCCGTTTTACCATTTAACACTTTTGAGCTGTAGCTTTAATCGTAAAGGGTGTCCATAAAGGGTGATACGGTCAAAATTTGGTCAAGGGAAAACGCGTGTAAATCGGTGAAATCGTTTATTTAAAAAATCAAATTAAATTTCTTTTTCAAGTTCAATTAGTATAAAATTCAGGAAAAATATTCAGTTAGGCTTCCGCTTTTCAAAATCTGAATTGCCGGGCCTTACGCTTGACCCCTGCCATCAGATTTTGTACAGCCACCTTGTCCACCTTCTTCGCCGCAGAAAGCCAGTTTGCCTTGAACTGCTGCTCGTCCTTAGCAGTTTTTTTGGTCTTCTTTAGGTTCCGCTTGACAATAGCCCAGTATTTCTCAATTGGGCGGAGCTCTGGCGTGTTGGGAGGGTTCTTGTCCTTGGGAACCACCTGCACGTTGTTGGCGGCGTACCACTCCATGGCCTTTTTACCGTAATGGCAAGATGCCAAATCCGGCCAAAACAGTACGGAACAACCGTGTTTCTTCAGGAAAGGCAGCAGACGTTTATTCAAACACTCTTTCACGTAAATTTCTTGGTTGACAGTCCCGGAAGCTATGAAAATGCTGCTTTTCAAGCCACAGGCACAGATGGCTTGCCAAACCAGATATTTCTTTGCGAACTTTGACAGTTTCGTGTGCTTGAAAATATCTGCTACCTTTCCCCTTCCTTTTGCCGTATAAAACTTCTGTCCCGGAAGCTGCTTGTAGTCGGCTTTGACGTAGGTTTCGTCGTCCATTACCACGCAGTCAAACTTCGTCAGCATCGTCGTGTACAGCCTCCGGGATCGCGCTTTGGCCGTCGTATTTTGTTTATCATCGCGATTTGGAGTCACTACCTTCTTGTAAGTCGATAGTCCGGCTCGTTTTTTGGCTCGATGCACGGTTGTAGACGATACACCCAGCTTATTTGCGGCATCTCGGAGAGATAGGTTAGGGTTTCGCTTGAAACTACCGGCAACTCTCTTTGTCGTCTCAGCGGCTTCCGGTTTTCGATTTCCCCCCGATCCAGACTTCCTGGCTGTCGACAAACGTTCCCCAAACACTTTAATTACATTTGTAACGGTTGATTTGGCAACTTTTAGCGATTTTGCCAACTTTGCGTGCGAGTAGCTCGGATTTTCGCGATGCGCGAGCAAAATTTTGATACGCTGCTCTTCTTGCTTGGACGGCATTTTGACAACTGAAGAGTGAATTCCAAAATCAAAATAGGAGCAACATTCTACACACACACACCTTCAAAATGAGGGGTGTTCAGGTTTTTTAAATGCAAAATTGAAAGAAATACGTCAAGTTGATATTGACCAAATTTTGACCGTATCGCCCTTTAGTTAAATTGTATCAATTTAAACTCGTCCTCAAAAACAAGTCTCTCAACCGATTGGAATGAAATATTCAGGGAATAAAAAACAATGTATAATCTTGGTTTAGGTATTTTTATTTCACTGTATTTCATTACCAAATCCAAAAGCCCGAACTTTCATCTTAATACTACGCATAAGATTTTGAACAACGCTTGAACCGACATTTTTTTCCGCTTTCAACCATGACTTCAACCTTTCCTGTTCTGTAGTGACAACTTTAGGATGCTTACGAAGTTCGTGCTTCATTATAGCCCAAGATTTTTCAATTGGCCGCAACTCTGTAGAGGTTGGGGAGTTAAGATCCTTCGGCACGAAATTGACACCATTCGTCTTGTACCACTCCAGAACATCCTTGGAGTAGTGACAAGAGGCTAGGTCCGGCCAATAAATTGTAGAAACGAAAGCAGTCGTTTTTTCAGGCATTTATTCATGTATACTTGACCATTTACAGTTGTAGTTGTCACGAAAGCTTGCTCCGTTTACCACACGAACAAATCTCCTGTCAAATCATGAATTTCTTGGGTATCTTTGACACTTGCTGTTTCCTGAGAGACTCTGGAACATCGAACTTGTCTTTCGCAGTCACATACTGGTTGCCGGGATTTTTTTTTTAAAGCCCGCTTTTACGTGTGTTTCATCGTCCATGATGTAGTTGTGTGGTTTCGTCAACATTTGTGTGTACAGCTTACATGTATGAACGGAGCCCGGCTCGTTTCTTGGCTTTCTGCACGAAACTTTTGGTCAGGTGCAGCTTTTTCGCGACATCCCGAACGGAACAGTTGGGTTTGCGTTTAAAGCCAGTAACCACTCGCTTGTGATCCTTCACAAAGTACGGAACACTTTTTCTACCACTCACCTTCTACCGATCGACAGTTAAACGTTCCCTGAAACGTTTTATGACACGAGACACTCTGGACTGGTGAATTTTCAACATCTTTCCGATAGCGCGGTGCGAAAGAAGTAGGTTGTCGAGGTGCGTGTTCAATATGTTCTCGTGGACTTGCTGTTCTTTCGACTCCATTTTCGAAACAACGACACATTTCACCATGAAACTCACGCAATGTAAACAATACACGGTGAGGCCATTTCACCCAAAATTTCGTCGAAATCAACCCAAAAGGCGAAATGTTACAGCTTATTAAGTCAGCTTTAAGTCAAATTCAAATGAAGAATCAAACGTTTTTCACCGACAACAAATCCTTCCATGTAGCCAAAAAATAAATAAGTTCAGTTCGAAATGTTCGTGTATTTAACAAAGCGCTTGGATGATATTCGACTAAGAATAAACACATTGCACACATCATAGTGTAAACATGCTGGCTGGTCGGTTTCAGCACGCTACCAAGGAAAGCATTCCAATCAATATTCGAATAAAAATGTGGTATTCAATTCCTTTCTCAAAGCTATTATCTTGCAACATCATGTTAACAACATATCTTCATCCGGGAACCCCAACCTATCGTTTCCTCCAGCATTCCATAAAGGCATAGATTTGTTTGCTTTTCGATTCTCTTCCATTCAACTGGAATATTACCGCCTCCAAATTGCCCAATAGCCTGAAGATATAGTTACAAGAGGCAACATCATACTTCCATGTGCCTTGTGACCTCAGTTCAATGGTGATGTTGCCTCTCTGTGAATCCACCTTCCCGCGTTAGTCGAACGAATTTCCATGCTTGACTTTTTTCCTATTGTCAAGCACCGAATCCACTCCAGTTCCACTTCCAGAGCAACTGTACAAATCTGCCCGTCCCTACAAAAAGGTACTTGGAATTCCGGTCCGCTCCCAGCTTCATTCTTTTTTCAAATGGGAAAGAAACCAACATGGCAAAGACAAACATTATTTTATGGCATGACATAGCCGGTCGACATACGGGGCGCATATTCAGTTCATGTTACGGGTGCTTAAGCTTGCTGATACTGACACGGAGAACAAACAGCGAGCTATTGATCGGCATTCTGCTGACGCAGTCAACGGCAAGGAATGTCGATCGGAATACGAGATGAGATGCTACTGCTGATGCAGCGCTGGTTTCCTACCTGGTTTGTTTACCAAAGGTGGCATGCTGAGAAATGTAATGCGTAAAACGCTGAAACAATCAACTTCAGCCAGTTGCGCCATGGCCAGCAATAAATCCCTCAGGGTTACTCCATAGCCATCAAATTTCATCTATCCAATCTAATTCGAAAATCCACCGCCCCAAACAGCTCCGAAGGTCGCACCGTAATTGAGTAATAACTATCCAAACATTGATTTCGGAGCACAAAACCGAAATTTCACACCACCGGGCAGGGCGCGTTGCAAAACTGCAAAGTGGTGATTTCGCGCCCCGTACAGAAGCAGAACTTCATTCCATCACGTACCGCTTCTTACAATCGTAGATCGCAGCTGACCTCCAGCCACGGCAACGGCACAGATCAAACATCATTAAACCGATACGGTCCAGCCAGCATGTTGCCGCAGGTGCGTGTGAGAGGGGCGTTCAACAGCTGGCTGGGAACACACTTGCCTGGTCGCATTACCTTCGTGGGTTAATTTTTGCACAATACTATATCAATGACACTTGCCTCGCAGGCAGCGCCACTATCCATATCCAGGGGAAAATCTTTAATTCATGAGAGGCACTTAATTATCCGCGCTGTCAAAGCCTGTTCCGAAGGGGACTACTGTAACGTTGGTGGTTCAGTGCTGCCAGCCTCTACTCGATTCCTAGACTGTCCGTCTATGGCATGATCAGCCTTCATATTTCTTCCTCGGGCACACGAACACACGCACCGGCTCGAACTCCTCTAAGTAGCTATTTTCCGAACGACACAGCTGCTGCTCTCGTTTGCCGCTTCAGTGGTACTAATCACCGAATTAATTTCCCTTCCCCCGCCACGCATTTCACCCGTCCAGTTTTCCTGCCAAATGAATTCGAAAGAGGACCTTCGTCCAGCATCAATAACAGTGACGGTCGACAATGGAGTTTCGATTCGATGGGCATTTTTTCATTCAACGGCTTCCACCACGATTGTCGTCGTCGTCGCCACCTCGGAGGCGCAGAAACTACGGTGGAAGGCAAGAGCGTGTTAATTAGTGGCAAATATTATTACCATTGTCTATTGGAGCGCACGCGTCCGAGGCAATCACTCCATACTGTCCGAGGCACGTCGCCGGTCGCAAACTAATTAAAAGTTCGCCTCCTTCCCATCGCCAGGGACATCAAGCGACTATTCGGTGTGGGATCGAGATTGTTTTTGCTGGAGTTGCATCAGTTTTCCGGACATCCGGGGATGGCAGAGACCGCGCGTTACCTGCGGAATCTTTCAACCACGATTGCTCGGACAGTTGCCGGTGATTTGGGGGTGGGACTTTGATTTGTCACGGCGACATAGGCGTCGAACTTTGACGGGATGACTGATGATTAGTGACTGGTATCGTAGATGAATGAACGATATTAGAAAGGTGTCAATTTGCCGTCAGCAGTGGCTACATGATAGCAGAAAGTGAATCCGTGAAGAATCAGCAGCTGTATGCCTATTTAAGATGCATAGAGATGCATAGAGACGTATACAAAGGTGGCCACACAATCTTAATTTAAAAATTCCGCATATTTCCCGAATTGTCCCGCATTCTTGCATTATTTTCCAGACTGGGCAAATGAGTTAATATATACTGGATTAATAAATATTTTTGAAGTCGGGCTTCTTGCGTATTGCATAATCTGCTTTGGTCTCTCATATTGCTATCGAGAACACTTAGCTTTATATAAGTCATTGATCTTTCAAGTTTCTAGAAGCATAAACATCGAAGAAAAATAGTAAAGCAATCGAGGTTTTCGAACAGTTCGTAGATAAATCTCTGAGCTCTCAAGCTTTTTTCAGTTTGGTTCACCACCAGACACTTTCCACTTATTGAAAATCCGCATTTATGTGCGACAGAATGAGCTAATTTTAACAAATGTTGTCAATTTTGGCCGCTCCTTCTTGAAATGACCAATCAGTTCTAGCCAACATTTGTCCAAACGATGTCATTTTTCTGGAATCCGGCAAGCAACGTCAGACGGCATTGAGCACAGCTGCCCAAATTCTTCTTTTGCTTTGTGAGCAACTGCAGCACTCAGATATTCATTATCTACGAACGTTCCCAGACACAGATCCAGAAGCTTCGAAAAACCACAGTAAAAAGATCATAAGTCGTTGCGGAATGCCAAAACGTCTTTGTTGGAAATTTAAGCAAATTTTGTCGGTTTCTAAATTGCCGGTTCAGAGGCAAAACAAATCCACATTAAGGGCTAGAAGAAGATTCTATTTCAATTAACGATTCAGCTTTGACTGTCAGTCGCTCGAGCTTAACCATTTTCTCCATAGCGGCTCTAACAAGTCCCGTCGAAAAGAAACGAAGTCATAGGAGATTCAATCTGGGAAACGACTCGACCATAGCTGACCATAGCGTGAAGATAAAATTCAGCTTTGGTCTCAGCATCTTACACTTTGATCGGAACACTGACGCAATTCGGATGATTTTTACTCAGCTTTCTTTCTTCCTGCTTCCTGACTTCTTCCACAAATCTTCTCAAATAAAGCAACATTTGTAGTGCTCTTCTAGCAACATGTTTACTCGAGCTCCTACAAGTTCCCTGAACATCTAAGATGTTCTGTATACTTCTAGCAAGTTTCATGGAATTCTGAGAAGTTTTCTGAACCACTAGGAAGATCCGCAAAACTTCGGAAAAGCTTCACAAATTTCTGGACAGTCCTCTAAATTTATGGGAAGTTCTCTAATTTTCTGTAAAGTTGCGTGAATTTTTGGAAAGTTCCCTGAAATTCTCGGAAGTTCCCTGAACATCCTGAGTAATTTTATGAACTTCTGAGAAATACCCAAACAAATCTGATAAGTTTTCTCAACTTCTGGGAAACTCCCTGAATTTCTGAATAGTTGCCCGAACTTGAGTCAAGAACCCTTTACTTTTGGGATGTTCCCTGAGCTTATGTGAAGCTCCCTGAATTAATGGAAAATTTCCTGAATTTCTAGGAAACAATCTGAATTTCAGGGAACTTGCCTGAGCTTCTAGAACGAACCCTTAACTTCTAGGAAGTTCTCTGAATTTCTGGAAAGATCCCTGATTTTTTGGGATGTTCTCTTAACATCAGGCAGAATAGAAAATCCACGGAGAGGTTTTCTGATTTTCTAAAAAAAAAAAATATCGAGTTTCTGATAAGTTCCTTGAGTTTTCAGGAAGTTCATTTTTTGAAGCATTTTCGTTCATTTGTTTTTTTCAGCTCTTCCGGTGTTGGGGGAGGCAAATAATGCGTAACTCTTCAGGATAGATTTGCAGAAAATCCTCAAGTTCACCAACCTTCAACTTGTCGTCAAAAGAAATTGCTGAGGAACCGTATGCCACCATCCGTTAGGCTGCAGTGTACCTTTGTAACGGACTCAGGTCAACATTTCCAGCTGCATCGTAAGAGCTGGAAAAAGTCATCAGTTGACTCTAGTTGTCGCATAATGTCCAGGAACATCTCCTTTGGCATGTTGAAACGACGCAGAAAGTGCTTCTTGTCATAGATTGACGTGTCGCTAAAGTAGTCCTGGAATAGCTTCTGGTGACTGAAACGGAAATCACGGTCGACGCGACCCTCTCGGTTTCGACGCATGTTTTTCCGCTGCCAAATTATAAATCAGCATAATCAAACAAGGAGCAGCGTCTGCTAACGACGCACTTCTGGCAGTAAAAATTATTTGGTTGGTGGGTTTAATAACAAGAAATACACCACCGGTACGCAAAGTTGGCTTATTTTAGCTGGTTCTATCCCAGTTTGCTGATGCAAATCAAGTAAAAAGTTGTTCCAAAAATGAACCAACGCTGAAGATGCCCTAAGCGGTATGCTTCGAGCAGGCTGAATAAAACCAGCAGAAAATGATCCAAATGCAAATCTGTTTGTCTTAACCCTTCCTTGAAGAACTTGTGTACGACGTGCATGCAGCAGCTAACGATGTTGAGGACTTCATATCCAGGACTGGCTCACAGATCCCTGATTTCCCCAGTCAATTCTTTGAACGCCTTCCAGTCGACAACTGGGCCATCCATATAGCAATGAGCTATCTTCTTCAGCAATGCTGTATTTGCAGAAAAACATTGTTTCATTCCATTAATGAGATCGTAGGGCCGAGTCATCGACAAAAACGCTACTCAAATCATTTGAAAAAGGTGTGAGTATGATTTCTTCCATATGACAAAAATTCCCGATGTCTTTTTAATTTCCCGACTTTTCCCCGCCTATCTCCCGATGATTTAGGGTTCCCGCATTTCCCGATTTTCCCGAGTCTGTCTTACGTAGTGCCGATTCCACTTGTTGGGAGAGACGTCTCGTGATCAAATGTGCATCCTGTTCAACGAGTTCAATCTTCAAAAGATAAAGAGATAAACATTATTATTCTTGGTAAAAAGCGAACGGCAAAATCCAGAAATGGGTCACAGAGTCACTCAATATCAAGAGTTCAAATCTCAATCCTCAACAGTTCATAAAATTACCCAAAAGGTGTTTTACTGTCTAAGCTTGAAGAGGAACCACTCTGGGCTGAAAATTTCGATAGCAAAGAAACAAATATAGGGTGTCCCAGAAAGTCTGAGCACGATTATGCTGAGCCACTGTTGCTTCCAAATGACGTTTAAACAGCTGATCATTACTTTGTATCATTGTATACATTTCAATCTATAACTCTGTGAGTGTCAAGTGCCAATGCGAAGCATTTTCCCGGAAAAGCGCAAACAGATCTTGCACAACTGGGGCATTTTTCCCAACGTTTCGCCGAGTCAGTTGGCGAAAATGGAAGGTGTGAGCATTGGAGCAATTCGTAACGCGATTCAGCAGTGTGGTGAGGAGTCTTCCTTTCAGGACAAGAATAAAACTGGACGTAAACCAGGCCCTGTGGACCAACAACTGGACCGGAAAATCACGCAAGTTTTCGCCCGTAAAAAGGGTACTTCCGTTCCAAATGTGGCCAAAAAGCTGAGCACTTCGAAGAGTAACGTCAACCGAGCAAGGAACCGAAATGAATTAAGGACTTTCAAGAAGCAGTAGACGCCAAAACGATGTGAAAAGCAAGCAGTTTCCGTCAAACCAAGGGTCTGTAAATTATACGATAAACTGCTATGGAAAATTGGCATGCGTAATTATGGATGATGAATCCTACGTGAAATTTGATTGTAAACGCTTCTGGGTGAGTTCTACACGGTCCGTGCTGGTCAAACTATTGACAATGCCGATGTATCAATTTTTAACAAAAAAAATAGGTTAAATAGCAATAGTTTGGGAAGCAATTTGTGAGTGTGGAATGCTTTCAAGTTCGTCTGTAATAACCGACACGATGGCTGCTGACATTTACGTTCGGGAATGCTAAGAGCAGCGCGAGCTCCCATGATCCGGACACATAATAATCCAGTGCTGTTTTGGCTGGATTTGACATCAGTACAAAGCCAACGGAGTCGAGTTCCCGGGCAAGGGCTCTGACAAAGACATATTTGCGCAAAAATGTTCAGGCAGCAGTCTTCATCAAAACTTTTAAAAGAGACTGGAAAAAAGTATCAAAAATCCTTGGCAAACTGTGCTGATGCTAATGAGCAGTGTTTAATTAAAGGTACACTCTTTGGCTTACGATTAAATGGATCCCGTTGAACTGTAGAAAAATATTGTAACATATATGTTCAATAAAAACTCAATTTACTTAAAAACCGAGCTCGTATTGTTATTTAAAAATCGAGCTTAGGCTTACTGGGACACCCTATAAAAAGTAACTCAGAACATAAGAATGTGTTCTTATATTGCAGTTAGAAACTGACGCGTATACAGCTTAAAAGGTAAAGTAGAACTTGGTGAGTCTATTCCAGTTTGAAAATATATTTATTTCGATCGACATCTACTTCCTTTTCTTAAACAGTTTTCGATTTATTCACTCTGCTAGACTACAGAGAAACGCGCCCAAATATCAGCTTTCACCGCAGACCTGTTTTCACTGCTTTCTGTAAGCTTCGAGAACAAGTGAAAACACGTTAGTGCATCATTAGAGTAAGAAAAACGTTCTTCTTATAGTCTAACGCCACTTCGTGAGGTTCATTTTAAAATAACAATAATTTTTTTCTTCTTTTGATTCGTGATATTGACTGAAAAACGGTGTGACAATGAATAAACACTAGGAATGACTATCAAAAATTTTCGAATTTCGTCAGGTCAGTTCATATATATATATAACCTTTCTTTAAATGAATTGAAAAATTTGGAAATTTGAACAAAATGCGTACAAAATTGGTAAAACTTTATGAGACCCAAATCTAAGAAATTGTCAGAATCTAACATGTCAAACTTAAATAATATGTGTACTAAAGGCTGTCTATAAGCAAATTGATACGTCCTTCGCGCGCCGAGCATGTCTCTAGTGTTGGGGATCAAATATCTTCGACAGTGGCTTGTTTACACGTATATAGAGTACAACTGATGCAAGTTTGATCAAAGTAGTCGTTTGCGTTCAGAAAGAACGTCAAATGGAACTCGAAAGGAGAAAAAATACTGTGAAAAAAACCTGGAGGATCCGGTCCAGTTCCAAGCTGACTTAAGTACTGAAGATGTCGAAACCAACAGTTTGTCGAGTGCTCAAAACCTACAAGGAAACCCTGAGTGTGGAAAGGAATCAAAATCATGTGGAAATGTCAAAATCAAGGAATCAAAATCATCACCACGAAGACTAATTTATCAAAATCTCAGACACCCCCATTTTTATGTCATTTTGAATGGAGCGTAGACTGAGGGAAAAATGGGAGAAATGCGCTGATTTCGTGTCTGTTTCCACTGTGCGGGCGCTGATGGGCTCCATCAAGAGAAAGGTTCGAGATTTCGTTCAAACTGGCGAAATATAACCATCTAATGCTGTAACATTAATGTGCTTTTTAAACTAATTGTATCCCGAATCTTTCTTACAGGTCTTTTTGTGCGCACCAATTTACTTTTAGTCAGCCTTTAGCAACAAATACAGTTTGCCACTTCCCCATTGAAATTGATATGTAAATCCCTAGGCCAGTTACACCTGCTCCCACTTGATTGATCATTTTTTGAACCGTCTGTATAGAATACAATCGATCCTTGACGGAGGTTTGGACCTCCTCTTTCTGACGAATCACGGCTAGGATCAATAAACAGCCAAAGTTGTATGTTTCCTCCATCCAATCTACGTTGTTCATAACTAAAGGATTAAATATAACTATTTCTAGAATGTTAAGATGTCCTATCAGATCAACTTCGAACAGTTTCATAAACCTTCTGATCCTCTTTTCAGTATCTAATTGTATTTATTGATGCAAAGGTAGCATAAAAAGCAATGCATCTAGTGCCTTTGTTGGTGTACTTCTCATTGCACCAGTAATTGAACTAATTGCTAGTCTTAGAAGTTTTTCTAACCTTCTCTGTACAACAGTATCTTCAGTTATTGGCCACCAGACCAATGCAGCATCGGTAATCCATTGGATCATTTTTGGCATCAGCCCTTATTGTTTTTTTTAGCTATCCATTTGTCGCTCTGTTGATTGTCTGATCTAAATAAAAGTTCCCAATATTATTTTGCAATATTTACTTCCACCTTGCTTCCCTGCAACGCGTCAAAATTGGCCACCAATAGGCCATGGAGACCCCTACATTTATTCCTTGATGCATCCACATGACTAACGACGTCCGGAATCAAAATTGAACCATGTAACATGACCTTGAAGGGAAGATTGTTTTATTTGATGAAGAACACATACCTGGAAGAAAGAGAAAGAAAAAAAATAAGATTACTTGACTTGAATTAAACGATCATAAATTCTGAAAATTATAATTGAACAAATCAAAGCAAGTTTCAGTTTTTCTATATAAGAACTAGAGGGCACTCCTGTAAGAATATAGTGGTGATATAAAGGTTAACAGGTTAATAGATCAATGCGATTCAAGATCTACTTTAAAAGGCGCAGTTAGGCTTGACCAGGCATTAACATCCACTGATTATCCTAATCATGTCATTGTATGAAGGGCAAAAAACGGGTTGGGTGGATCGGTATACAACATCGCTTATACGTATCCACAGGGATTTAAAGAGTCTCCTTCCAACAACAATATTGAGCAATTGGTCATAAGAGCAAGCTATCTAATATGAGCATGCCCCAAGGCATTGCAATGGGTGGGGAGAAGAGCCCGCCCTCTATTCACAAACTGTTAGCAATGGGGAGTTGGCATTCCCACTCTCCTCATCCAGAGTGCTTCAATCGGGTGTCCTGATGGTCCCTCCCATCACTATGAATTATTTATAGAATAGTGTATATATTTATGTACAATCATTCGTATCTATTATATATAATCTCCATTCGGTTGATCCTGAAATGCAAGAAATGTTGTAATGTGTTAAAGTGTAGAGTTCTGTTGTTCCCGCTTAAGCACATTTTTGTTCGTTTTCAGCATTTCACCAAAATCTTGATTTTAGATATCCTGAAAAAAATTGTTAAATCCATTGAAATTTTACAAAACTAACATTTATAAATTTTAATTTACTTTTGCCATGGTAACTTTTTACCCTTCTTACATCAATAGAAGGGTATTAAGATCGCTTGAAAACTCGACTTTTTATCCGAGGCCCACAGGGCCGAGTGTCATATACCATTCGACTCAGCTCGACGAACTGAGCACATGTCTGTGTGTATGTATGTGTGTGTGTGTGTGTGTGTGTGTATGTGTGTGTGTGCGTTACAAATAATGTCACATCGGTTTCTCAGCCATCTGTGAACCGATTTCAGTTCTGTTGACGGCAAATGGAAGCTACAACATTCCCATAGAACGCTATTGATTTTTTTTTCATTCGGACATTTCGTTACGAAGATATGAACGAAACAGTACTTGAAGGCCTATTATAATAGTAATCAAACAGTTTAGTCTCCGATTACATACTGAGCTATTTGTGTACCGATTTTAGTTTTGTTGGTGCCAAATCAAAGCTATGATATCTCCAAATAACTGGTCAAAATTTCATTATGATTGGATAATTCTTCATGGAGATATGACCAAAACAATACCTGAGAGCACATAATTGTGAGATGACAATATACTCGTTGCAGTGCAAAACCGAACAAGACCAATCACACCAATCGATGCCGCTTGCATTCTATTGTGTCGTATCTGGAGCGTTGTATAGCACATACAGCGGACTAGCCACACTATGCTACTGTATAGAATTAGAGCAGCATCGATTGGCTCGAGTGGCTGGTTTTCAACTGCAACGAGTATATTCGAAAATCACACAAAGTCTCCATTTACTATTTTCAACGAATATGTACTTATTAAGCATCTTGAATCCATATCGATAATCAAAAATGACGCTTAGGATTATCTTATAATTTATTCTATGGACTGATTCTATGAAATTTCTAATATTTATGTAATTTCCCTTTTATATAATTAACATAAACCTGGTCGTTAAAGACTATTTATGGCAATATTTTAATCACATCGATGAATTCAGGATTGACAAATAGTTCATATTATAAACTGTATGTATGACATATCGAATATTCCTGGATCTTCCTGGAATTTCTGATGAAAATATGTATCCAGTACAATATTCTCCACATTTGAGTTCGTAATTCTGGTGAAATGTAAGAAGGGTTCAGTCTCACCATCGGTGGATTAATGCGGGTTTTTCTACTTGATGCTGATTTTGTAATAGCAATTCTCTTTTATTTTATTTTTCGAGGGACCATCAGGGCACCCGATTGAAGCACTCTGGACTGCTAACAGTTTGTGAATAAATAGAGAGTTCTTCTCCCCATTCATCCTCATATCAGATAGCTCGCTATTTTGACCAATTGTCCAATCTTGTTGTTGGAAGAAATTCTTTATATCCCTGTGGATACGTATAAGCGATGTTGCCTATCGATCCACTCAACCCGTTTTTGGCCCTTTAAACAATGGCAGGATGAGGATAATCAGTGGTTATTAATGCTTGATCAAGTCTAACAGAGAGGAGAGCCCATTGCTGTCGGACTTAGCTTCCTTGCTACAATGGGTCATACACCATACATCATACATCATACATTGACACAAACTCCGGTTCATGATAGTTTAAATAGGCTAATTTCAAGTGGCTAAAGTTCTGTCCAATTATAATCAATCTCTTACTGGGTTGCAGCGGCACGGAAAGTGACCGCTGCAAGAATTCTTTTACAGTGCAGTGAGCCAAAAGTTATTCCAGATGGAAGCCGAGAGAAGAGAAGAAAAATTCTGCACACCAACGTTGATAATCCAACGTGGTCCGCAATAAAAATCGCACAAACGTTGAAAATCGCCATTTCAACCGTGTATGATGTGCTCAAACGTTTCAGGGAGCGAAAGAGCGATGATCGAGTGCCTCAAGGTATGCGTCGTAATGTCAGAGCAAACCCTGGACTATCAGATAATGAAATCGCACAAAAATACGCTGCTGGAAGAATGCCTCAGAAACCGCGTACTACCTTTCATTAACGCCCATAAAAATCCCGTGAAATTTTGGCCAGATTTGGCGAGTTGCCTCTACAGCCGGGAAGTCATCCAGCGGTACCGCGATAATAACGTAGATTTCATCCATAAAAACAGAAATCCACCCAACTGCCCGCAGTTCCGGCCCATCAAGAGATTTTAGGCAATAATGAAGCGGAAGCTTAAGAAAAGTGGAAAAACGGCTCGGGACGCGACTCAGATGACCAAAGTGTGGAACAAATGTGCCAAGGAAATTGACTCCGAAGGTGTGCAGCGTTTGACGGGAGGAATAAAGAAGAAAGTGCGAATATTCATTAGAAACGAAGAGAAATGATATATATTAATATAGTGTTCTTAAAGTACAGTGAATTACCTTTGTTTTGATGTATTTAACTTATTTGTACGTCAATCCGTTAACGAGATACATAAGATTTTAATATTCCGGATTCTAAATAGACATAGCTTTCATAGTAATTTAGAATCGGAAAAAAATAAGTGAGCAAATGAAAAAAGAGGCTTTTTGATGTTCTAAAACTTATTTCGGGTTTTCTTCTCAAGATTTACGGTTTTAGAGTGTTTGATTTTGAAACCTATTTTCCGAATCCTTACAGTTTGGTTGGTCAATTTTATTGGATCTAGAGCAAAAGATATATAATGATATTTCCCCCAATTAGGGTTGCAAACGACAAACGTTCGAAATCCGCTTCCATTAGACCATTAGACTTATGCAGCACGATAACAAATAAATACGACACCTTCGGACAAACAAACAAACAATTAAACAAACAGCCTTACAAGCGAAAACACCACCAAATTGTCCACCACAAAGGCTGGGTTGGCGTGTGATACGAATTCAACCGTTCAAGAGAGGAGGAAAAAAAAAATCAGGTCTGCAAGAAACGATACAAGTAAATATTTTCGTTCATTGTCAACCGGGTAGGCACGTTCAAGTTCAACTTGTTCCGCAACCATTTATCGACGACCGACCGCCTGTAGGGGCAGCTTTTGTAAAATCTTTACCTGTTACCTTGTGGTGCGCTACATCTCTTCTGTTCGGCTCGGACTCATTGTGGGCTCTCCTTCATTGTCCTCATCGTGTATTGTATGTAAGTCGATCAACAACAGCAAACGTGCGACGATGGCGCTTAAAATGCCATTCCAGTATTTATGCTTCAGAATGAAGTTGCACTGAATGACGTCACTGCTTTCGGATTCTTGAGATTTTTGCGCAAGCTTCCCATTCGCCATTGACACTAATTGGAGCAGTGCTTAATTAGACCGCAGAATCCTTCTCCAATGAGGCTGCGCTTTTTGATGAATTCAATTCCCAACCCGGATCGTTCGACCTGCCTAAACGCGCATTTCTCTTCGTCCAACCAGCGATGTGCGAAAACTCCATTGCTCCGGCCAACATGCTTCCTCCGCGCGTCTACTTGCGATTCCACTAATATCATCAGCATCAAAGTCATCGCGATTAACCCCTGGCCTTCCCCTTCAGGGCCGTTTCAGAGATGAGGATATGAATGTGTAATATTTGTGAAACACCTGCCCGACCTCACTCCATCCAATCCAGGCAGGCCAGGAAAGTCACTACTCATCGCCGCCCCTGCTGGCTGCTCAGGTCGAGTTTCTCGAGCGAGAGTGGATTCTCGAGTCTGGTTTTTATTTTTATCGACTCATGGGTCATTATGGATGAATACAGTACACAATGGTCCCTAATCCGCATTTATTTAGGAGCAAAAAATGACTTCCGCTCAAACCATTAGGTTTAGGTAAACAGTATTGTTTTCATTTGATTTCAGCCAATCTTTTGCTGGCAGTGACCTGAAATTGTCTGTCATCTTACGGAAGATAAGCTGGCAGTTGAAGAAGAGGTGGATGGAACTGAAGGGCTAATATTTTCGCTTCTGCCTCGTTGGCATGGTACACACGGATCGATCAATTTTAATAAATTTTAAAGATATGGAGCGTTACGAGAGGCGAGCATTTAGTCGTCGCCTTGACTTAGATCAGCGTATGAATAACAAGGTCGTCGCCCGCCGTCATCATCGTCGTGTTTTCCTCCGATTTTTTCGCGTCAAGTGAAGTGAGATCGAAGAATTAAATCATCGTCGTGGCAGCATCAACAGCAGCGCCGCGTGTTGAATGAAGCGCTAAATTGATGGCATAGTTACAGGATGACAGGTTGTCGTGTTCAACTCGTGTCGCCGTGGTCGTCTTCGTTGACGGTTGTTGGTTACACATCCCGGGAAACTGATAGACAACCAACCGAGTCTCCGTATAGACAAATGACACGTGATTCGCGGAGACATGACAGTTTTGGGAAATTCCGATCCGAAAAAGCTGGAATGACAAATGGTGCAAATTGTGTGTATGTGTATCGTTTCTGCTCAATGAGGCGGACAGGTTAAGTATCTATGTAGTTCATTAGGTTCGGTTCAGCTAGGACTCGCGAGGAACAAAATTCTTCTTCGTCGTTTTTTCGTGGGCCAATTTTCCTAGGCCATTGAATTTCATTAGCGTATAGAAGCGGCAGTTGAGGAAGGCATGAATAATGCATCGAACAACAATGTCGTGACTGATGATGAAACTTTTAACTACGGCTAACGTCAGTCATCCGTCCGTAGGCCTTTCGAATGAAGCTCAGGATTTTGTAACATGATAGCCCTGTTGCTGGGGATAGTGACGGAAATCTTGGTGACGGCTTTCAAGAGGAAGTTGTTTCGGGGAAATTTTTCCTAGGATGGAATGGAACTTTCCGTTCCGAGGAAGAAATTTCTGGGAAAAGCATTTTCTAGGAAAGCATTATGCATATTATTTTCATTGCCCTGCAAGGGTTTATACTTCAAAAGAATTGTTTTGTCTAGAAAAGAAGGATTAGATGGATAGCGTTGAAACTTCAAGCCTACAGTTTGCTTTGTTTTGATAACTTTTAACATTCCTAAACAACTCGTAACATATTCGTGGGTGATGTTTGAACTCGTGGGTTTGGTTTGAAGCTATGAACAATTATCGCCTAGGCCGGGGTCAACGCTATTGAATTCATAGATTTTCGAGATGCTGTGATGATTGAGGGAAAATCAAGAATAATATGTTCAATAAGCGAAAACTAAGCGTGAACAAATAATTGGAATGGTCTCACCATGTTCTACTATTCGGTGAAATTCCCCACCTTGGAATGGAAATATTTCTTATTAGAGAAAAAACGATTTGAGTGATATAAATTTATACCTTTAAGAATAAAAATCTCATGGACGTAAAAGTATCCTGTGGAAAATATTCTATTACAGCCAAGATCTTGAATGTATGGAACAATCGAGGAACTGTGTACAAGTGGTCATCAATTGAGCTTTTGGCGAAACTGTGTAACAGAGGGGCGATTCTAATGGTACGTTGAACCAGTTTTGGAGCCTTTCAAGGGAAGTTCCGATTCAATATAAGGAAGTGTTGTACAACTCAAACTTGCCAGTATCCATGAAGACTTGTTTTTCTGGAGAAATGATATGATCAGAGCCAGAAATCTCATTCCTTGTCAGCATCTTGTTTTGATATTTTCAGCTACATCACAAAATAACGAATAGTACGGCAATGTTATATGGGTCCCATTTCCTATCTTTTTTAATGTAAGCAATCACTCGCGAAAAATATTCAAAACTCGATAAACTTTTAGGCATGTGCTCTGCAATTACTCGCGCCACCAAACAATAGATAATCAAAATAATAGATAACGCGTAGTTCCGATAGCAAAATATTTCGGAACAAAGCATCGACACCATGGTGATACGGCGAATATGGTGAAATAATAGAATCAATCGTATTTGAGGATCCAAACCCGTTATATCCACCCAGAAGCAGTTTTATTGTTCTTTTTCTGAGCTCACTCGATCACTCGCGCCACTGAACATTAGATCACCGAAAAGAGAACGGATTATACTCGATAGCAGAAAAGTGCGCAACAAAGTATCGTTACAACCATTCACAACCGATGCTTGAAGCAGACTCTTCTGTTCACCTTGACGAATAAACCGTCGGAGAAAAATGGTTGTCTATTGCTCTTAATTTCAGTATTGTAATTCGCCTACAGATAGGTTTACCCGACCACTTACCCGTGACTTTTTGTTTCATGGTTGAGTTATACTACAGTCAATATCACGAATAAATTTGAAAAAGAAAACAAAGCAATATCTTCTGATACATAGAACCTTAGGTTTTCACTGGTTCCAGAAGCTATCATAGCCCATGGCGGTGGAAGTTGAGAATCGTGCCTTTTTCTTTATATTCGGTTCAATACAAGTTTAGCAAAGAGAAAAAATCGCAAATTATCAACGACAACAAAGTGAACTTGAAGCAAAGGACCCTTCACATATTTAATAATGGGAATGGACTCACCTTGTTCTACAATTCGTTGAAATTTAACTTCTTTTTGTGTTTTCACTTGTTTCAGAAGCTTGTGCCAACATAAGAACTTAGTACACACTAGAGACGCGACGCCAGGACAGGATACGACACTTATTGTTGTTACAAAACGTAAAAAGGGGTATTTACCTTTAAGTCGACCGGTTTCGGGCTAGATGTTGCCTATCTACCGGACGAGGTCCGACTGGTTACGATGTACAATACTATAACAAAGGTAGACGTAAACCTCTTTTTACGTTTTGTAAGAACAATAAGTAAATACTCATGTCTGTTTCTCTATAGTATATCTAATAAAAGTCTAGCACAGAGAAGAAATCCATGACAAGAACGAAAAGCACATATTTTCAACAATTGGAAAGAACTCACCATTCTACATGTGGTGCATTCGTTCCTGCCTTGACCGACTCCGCATGGGGATGCTTGGCAAAAGATTATGTGCTTGTTTCGAAATACTACCTCACAAATGCCCTCCGCTCAATTTCAAACTACTTCTATTCAATTTTCACAGCCCGCCGTGCGCTAACGGAACTATCAATGTTCTAGCAAAAAAAAGTGCTGTCTACTCCTAGAACGTCATTTTGATGAGAAATTATTTTCTCCCAAACAACATCATCACAGATCGTTACTCCG